>CM076571.1:184268516-184333252 GCA_034641835.2 Pinus albicaulis | reverse complement strand
TCCCCATTATTATTACGAAGATAATAAATTAAAAATGGGAGGGGGGGGGGTTGTGATTTTTCCACAGCAATTACGACACATGGGGAATAACCAGTTATCTATGGTTAAAAGGTAATGAGTTTAACTTTACCGAAAGGTTAAAGTGAGGAACTCTATTAAGTCGTCAAACGATAAAGCACTTCCTATGGGTCCCACATCAGTGAATCAAGTAATATAAGTTCAAAAAGATATGTATTTTAAGCAGACTGAGTCTAAAACCATGAATCCTAATTTTGGAGAATATCTAATATTTAACATTACCTTGCATGAGTGATGAAAGTTTTAGATAATGCATATATTCATTGATATGAATGGTCTCTGACATTTCTCTGCTTCCAACGAGCCTGGTCAGTACCCCGATGAAGTTGTCCTTAATGTTGTACAAGCATTGCCCCATTGCCAGTGAGTGTCCCTGGCCTCGACGAATTTGCTTTTATTTCTCATGATTCCTCTTTTCATCACCCTTTTGATAAACACATTTGGAAGGTAAGTTTATGAAGTAGCTGAGTGAAATAGGTGGGATGGTAAAATAGAATTAAGCAAATGGATATAATACTTCCATAATTTTGACTCCATATCTTTCCCCGCAACTATCAATTCAGAGGCTTTTATAAAGTGTATGGATGGGAGGGATTCATTGAGTTAAACTCAAGATTAGTTCTTTACTTGAAAAGATGAACTATATCAATTCGAAACGATGCATGTTCCTCCATGAAAAATATTTAAGGAAAGAGGGCTTTAGAATTCCATTAAGATGTCCCTTTAAGGTAAATGAAACCCATGAAATTGACAGAGTAAAAATTTCCCATGCCTGCCAACCACTATTAGGTAAGAAAAACCCTTTTACATAAATCTTGGTAATATCAACAAAATCAATCCATAACCAACTGAAAAAATAAAAATAAATCTACACTAAAGCGGAAGAAGAGATCAACATATTCCAAAAATGTCAAATAAGGAAAGGAAAAATGAAAGAAAAGCCTAAATTAAAAAGACAACTCCAACAAGACCAACTATAAGGATAAAATGCCTCAACAAAAGAGTAAAATTAGACAAGCATGTGTGTTTTGGCTTATGTTGGGATTTTGATAAATTCTATCTCACAAAGTTATAAGCATAGGCTCTCAAACCGTAAAGTGAATACTAGTCATGAGGTAAAATGAAGCCAAATGAAAATTTTCTACCCTTCGCAAAATTTCTGGTTTTAAAACAAAGCTAGCATGATAACATCTTAACAATTTTCTAATAAAGCAAGCAAAACAAGGAGAATGAGTTCATATTTGAGCAAGTAGGAGTGTAAAAAAATTCTTGGAGGTTTGCAATAACATAACTTAAAATCATCAACACTAAAAACAAAACTAAAACGAAAGTGTAAAGAAATGAAAAATGATGAAAATGGGTATATGAGACTTACCATTGAAAAATTTCATTTAATTTTACCTGAAAGATGTCGATTTTCTCCAACAAAAGATAGCCTCTTCTTTTGGTTGGAAATAAAAGCATGAAGAATTTGTATTATTATGAAGTTTTCATTGACCAAAATTCATCATTTATTAAATATAAACTAGAGCTAACAACAAAGCTAGAAAAATAATGTTTAATGTTCAAGGAATCAGAAGTAAACAGAGCCCATTAGAAATGAAAATGAAAACACACTTCTTTATTAATTGCAATGACAATTGTTCTCTTTGGTTTTTTAGATTTCATATCAACTCCAATATTTTCATAAAATATCAAAAATCAAGACCATGTCCCAACCTATGTAGCACTTATGTGTATATGGAGAGGACTTGAATTTTTGTATGATAAGTATGGAGAAATATATCAAAAATAAGAAAACCATGAGAGAATTCAAACATAGATTTACCATGATCTGTTCCCTTTGCATGTTCTGTATTTGTTTATCAATTGGCTGCATCACCATAGTGGTTTCTCAAGAGTGCCTTGAGAAGAGAAAGGGGATGAAATACATAATGAAGAATGGATATCCCTAAAGTCACTTAGATATCCTCAAGAACGAATGGTTGGAGGTTTGACAAAATTATAATTAAAAATACATCCAAGCTCTTGAATATCAAGGTAACATGGAATTCGCAGTCAAGCATAAAGATATAGAAAGGTAAGAAAAGAGAAGACTCCATGTGGGCATGATGAATAGGCTGGATTTTCAAGTAACGAATGATTTGACCAGAGGCCTATGAGATTACATTATTTCAATAGTCTGAGGTTCCAAGGTATTGAGGGAGATCAATATAGAGGGAAATTGAAATCCCATAATAGAAATATCGTAAGCTTTTAAAAATAAAGTTATGCGAAATGGAGTCTGAAATCAATCAATAGGAGTGAAGTAGATGGAATCCCATATTAGAAATCTCAGAAGCCATTTTGTAATTTAAATAAACTTGCGAGACTCTGAGATTGAGAGCTTTGAGTGAAGACGATGAAGTGGGGGCCATTTTCCTAATTAAGTGTTTTATTGCGAAAACAGGTGAAATGAACATGATAGGCGAGGAAAGAGCCACATGCATCGCGAGTCGAAAAACTCAGAGCATGTTTTGACATGCTTCTGATGCGCGGTTCCAAGGTTCTCATTCATCTAAAAATTTATGAAAGGAGTGTGAATAAAAGAGGATGCAAGATACATGAGTGTAGTGCAAAGGTCCGACTCAACTAGACAAATGTAAGATTCACAATGGGTAGAGGTAAAATCATGGACAAGAGTATTTTTACACTTTGCTGCAAGAATTTGTTAGGTCCCTATATTACTAGTATAGTCCCTTATTGTTATTAGTGTAACCCACTTATTGTTATTATTGTACCCTTGTAACCCCCATTTTGTTATTATTGTGCCCTTAAATTATTATTGTTAGGTCGGCTAGGATTACATTGTGGCCCACTAGGATTACATTATGGCCACATGGACTCCTATATATAGAAAGGAGGTTTTGTAAATTGGATCATCCAAGAATTTTTCATTTATGTAATGTATTGGCGGTTTCCCCCCCGAAGTGGCTTATTTCTAAGGCGTTGATATCTCTTTTCTTCTATTTTTGGAGCTGGTTACACAACATTTGGTATCAGAGCTTTGGATTCTAGGGTTTCGCTGCTCCAAACAAGTCATCATGGAATTTTCGCTATAATTTTTTTCTACGAAGTTTCAGAAGCTGAAATTTTTAGGGTGCGAAGCCGAAATCTTGAGAAAGATCTTCTAAAAATTTCAGAGCTTGGTTCGCAATATTTTCAGAGATATGATTTGTGGAAGTTAGGTATTTTTTTCAGGCTCCTAAACAGGTCATCGTGGAATTTGCGCTATAACGTTTTTTCTACGAAGGTTCAAAATCTGAAATTTTTAGGGTACGAAGCTGAAATCCTGAGGAAGCTCGTCACAAAATTTCAGAGCTTGTTTCACAATATTTTTGGAGATATGATCTGTGGAATGTAGTGCTTTTTCAAGCTCCCAAATTTCATATCAAAGAGGTGATCGTGGGAAAAGTTCAATAACTCTCTCTATGAGCATCGGATTGGAGTTCCGTAAAAAGTAGTCACAAGTAAACGGACTGAAGTTTCTTGGCTATCAATTTTAGAGGCGAAGAACGAAACAATGACATGTGGCAAGTCGTACAAGTTTGATCTACTGAACCAGTCCATAATTAGGTCATTGTGGGAGATTGGACATAACTTTGTCTTGGAGAATCTAATTCAGGTCAGAACTGTGGCATTCGAAAGAGAATTCAGAGGGATACTTCAGTGCTGAATTTCAGAGATTGAAGAGCCACAATCACAGAGATAATCCAATTTCAATATCGAGCTCCTCAAAAGCAAGAAAAATGTGTGTATTTTTTTTCCGAATTGCATAAGTCTTCTTTGAAAAATCAATTTGAATTGATTCAAAGGGCATATTGTAGAATAGATATCAATATTGGGTTCTAAAAAATGCCCCGTAAAAATAATTCAACACCCATTAAGCCTTCAGAGGGCTCTACTATGACTCATGAAGATGAAGAATTGCAACATGATCTATCAAAATTACAAGAGCAAGTGCACCAAATTTCGCTCTCGCAAAGAATAGCAAAAAATGAAATGGAAGTTTTGAAGAAAGGCGTGGAAGCAAAGATGGATGGCGTGAAGAATAATACGGATGGTTTGAAGAAAGGCGTGGAATCTAAGATAGACGGCATGGAAGCTGGCATGGAATCTAATATGGATGACATGGAAGCTAAAATGGAAAACACGAAGAATGATTTAAAAGAAGACATAGAAGGTTTGACAAAGTTGATACAAGAAATGTTTCCTAATGGTGAAAAGATAGTAGGGGAAACTCATGATGAGAACAAAATAAATGTTAATCATGATTTCATAAACTCTAATGTTGGCGGGAAGAACCACCATATTCCAAAAATGGATATGAGGAAGTTTGATGGAAAGGATCCTGTAACATGGATACTACAGATGGAGCAATATTTTGATCTCCATAATGTGCAAAACAAACAAAAGGTACGCATTGCAACTTTACATTTAGAACAAAATACATTTGTATGGTATCGATGGCTTTTCTCCCATAAAAAAATTGTCACTTGGTCAATTTTTATGGAGGAAATGATATCACATTATGAGGATACAAAGAGCAACACCTTCTTTAGCCAATTGATAAATCTCAAACAAAAGGGTTTAGTGGGGGAGCACATTGAAGACTTCCAAAAATTGAATATAAGGGTAACTGATATTCTAGAGGAACATAGGATTGATCTCTTCATAGGCACTTTAAAGAATAACATCCAACATGAATTTCACGTTTTGGAACCTGATTCATTGGAGAAGGCATTCAGGTTGGCAAGAAAAATTGAATGTAAAATTATGGCGACAAGGAAGCCTACCACTCACTTCTATAAAGAAGGAAGTGTTTCTACACCTAGATTTCCATAACCTACAAGGTTGACACCACAAAAATTGGAAGAAAAAAGAGCAAAAGGGCTTTGCTACAGTTGTGATAGAAAATACACTAAAGGTCATAAGTGTGCTGAGAAGAAATTATTTTACATAGATTGTGAAGAGGAAGAAGAAAATGAACAAGAGGATATACACCAGGAACCAGCCCTAGAAGAGGAAGAAATGAATCCGACCATATCATGTAATGCACTGGCAGGAATTACCACTCCTCAAACTCTCAAGATAGCAGGACAAATCAAGAAGAAAAGGTAATAGTGTTGATTGATTCAGGTAGCACCCATAATTTTATTCATTGTAAGGTAGCCAAGGAATTAAATTGTTTCCTATACCCAGCACCAGAATGTCAAGTGATGGTTGCAATGGAGGAACTATAAATTGCTCTGGAAAATGCCATAATATTAAGCTAACCATGGGGGAATATGTATTGACTAGTCCAATGCTTTCCATTCCTATGGGAGGTGTTGATGTTGTACTAGGAGTACAATGGTTGCAATCTTTGGGGACGGTAGCTTTTAATTTTCAAGAACTTTTCTTGAAATTTTTTTCAGAAGGAAAGGAAGTCGAATTACGGGGTATTGAAGGGAAGCCGGGAAGGATAATAAACTCTAATGTCATGACAAAGCTTCTAAAGAAAGAACAACGAGGCGTAATTGCACAATTATGCTCACTAGAAGTTTCGACATCAAAATCATCTATTTCTGCAGATCTCCAACAAGTCTTGGAAAATCATTCCAAGGTGTTTGAAACTCCCAAAGGACTCCCACCTATTCGTGATCATGGTCATGCTATTCATTTGATTCCAGGAAGTGTTCCTCCAAACATCAGGCCTTATAGATATCCTTACTTCCAAAAGAGCGAAATTGAACGTATGATTGCAGAAATGTTAGAGGCGGGTATAATTCAACCTAGTCAAAGTTCTTTCTCTGCTCCTGTAGTATTGGTACACAAGAAGGATGGATCATGGAAAATGTGTCTGGATTATAGGGAGCTCAATAAGCTCACCATTAAAGTTAAATTTCCCATTCCTGTGATTGA
This sequence comes from Pinus albicaulis, assembly GCA_034641835.2. Lineage (NCBI taxonomy): Eukaryota > Viridiplantae > Streptophyta > Pinopsida > Pinales > Pinaceae > Pinus > Pinus albicaulis. The sequence goes on along the minus strand of CM076571.1, from coordinate 184,327,231 downwards.
TGAATTATTGGATGAATTACATGGAGCAATTTATTTTACCAAGTTGGATATTCGTTCAGGATATCATCAAATTAGAATGAAGACTGAAGATATTCCAAAAACAACATTTAGAACTCATGAGGGTCATTATGAATTTTTGGTCATGCCTTTTGGCCTTACCAATGAACCTTCTACATTTCAAGGGTTGATGAATTCCATTTTCAAACCCTTCCTTAGAAAATTTGTGCTAGTATTTTTTGATGATATACTAATCTACAGGAGGTCTTGGAAGGATCATGTTGAACATGTTGACAGGGTGCTCAAACTATTGCAGGAGAAACAATTATATGCAAAAACATCCAAATGTTTCTTTGGAGTACAAGAGGTGGAATATCTGGGTCATATTATATCTCACGAGGGTGTTAAAGTAGACCTAACAAAATTAAAGCCATTAAGGAATGGAAAGTCCCCACAACCATAAAGCAGTTGCGAGGATTTCTCGGGTTAATAGGGTATTATCGCAAGTTTGTTAAGAATTATGGGAGAATAGCAGCACCTCTAACAACATTATTGAAGAAAGATGCATTTTCATGGACTCATGAAGCAACTAAGGCCTTTGAACGTCTTAAAGAGGCAATGTGCCTAGCACCGGTCTTAGCTACACCAGACTTCACAAAAACCTTTATTGTGGAATGTGATGCCACAGGAAATGGAATTGGTGCAGTTTTAATGCAGGAAGGAAGACCCATTGCTTTTGAAAGTCGTCCAATCAAAGGAAAGTATTTACAGAAACCTATTTATGAGAAGGAAATGTTAGCAATACTGCATGCACTAAAGAAATGAAGAACTTACCTAATGGGAAGACACTTCAAGGTAAAAAATGATCATGATAGTCTTAAACACTTTTTGGAACAAAGACTATCTTCAGAAGAGCAGCAAAAATGGGTCACAAAGATGTTGGTTATGACTTTGAAATAATCTACAAAAAAGGAAAGCTTAATGTTGTTGCAGATGCACTCTCAAGAAAGAATGAAGAGGTGGAAGCATTGCTTTGTGCCATTTCTATTATCCAACCAGATTGGATAACCGAAGCAAGAGATGAATGGAAGAAGGACAAAGACGTATGGACACTCATTCAAAAGTTGCAGGAAGATCCTAGTACATCTGATACATTTAGTTGGAAAAATGATTCCTATGGTACAAAGATCGCCTATATCTTTGTAAGAATTCCCAACTAAAAAAAAATATTCTTCTGGAATTGCACACTTCTCCTTTAGGAGGACACTCAGGATTTTTAAAAACTTACCACAGGGTGAAGAAAGAATTTTTTTGGTATGGCCTTAAATCTGATATTCAAAAGTTTGTGGCGGAATGTTTGGTTTGCCAGCAGAATAAAGTGGAAACAATTAAGACCCCAGGACTTCTACAACCTTTATCCATTCCAGGTCAACGTTGGGAGGAGATTTCAATGGATTTTATCACGGGTTTACCTAAGTCCGAAGGAAAGAGTGTCATCATGGTGGTAGTTGATAGACTTACCAAGTATGCACACTTTTGTGCATTATCTCATCCATTTAAAGCAAGTACAGTTGCTACTACATTTATGGACAGAATTCAAAAGCTACATGGAAGCCCAAGGGTTATTGTGAGCGACAGAGATCCCATTTTTACTGGAAATTTTTGGGCGGAGTTATTTTCTTGTTTGGGTACTCAATTAGCTCATAGCTCATCTTATCATCCTCAATCTGATGGTCAAACTGAGATAGTAAATAAATGTTTGGAAGGATATCTTATTTGTTTTGTATCTGATAAACAAACACAATGGGTCAAGTGGTTACCTCTTGTTGAATGGTGGTATAACACTTCCTTCCATACTGCAGCAAAAATGACCCCATTTATGGCACTTTATGGATATCATCCACCATCCATCACATCATCTTTAAGGGAGAATTCGAAGGTTCAAGCAGTGGAAGATCACATCGAGCATCAGCAAGAAGTTCTCCAACTCTTAAAGGATAACCTGAATTTGGCACAAAATCGAATGAAACAACATGCGGATCAACATCGCAGCGAGAGAAGTTTTGATGTAGGAGATTGGGTATTTTTATGGCTACAACCATACAAACAAATGTCCCTCAAGCAAGCTAAGAAGGATAATAAATTATCACCAAAGTACTATGGTCCTTACAAGGTGTTGCAAAAGGTTGGTTCTATGGCATACAAATTGGAGCTTCCTGCTTCTTCGCGAGTACATCCAGTTTTCCATGTTTCATGCTTAAAGAAGGTTATAGGTGAAAATCTTCCAGTTCAAACAATATTGCCAGAACTTGATGAGGAAGGGAAAATCATATTGGAACCTGAAGCAGTCATGGAAACAAGAACTCGACAACTACGAAATCGATCAATTTCAGAGTATCTCATCAAGTGGAAGAACTTACCCACTGAAGATTCTACATGGGAGGATGAGAATTTATATAGAAGCACCCAGAGCTACTCAAGCGTTGAGGACAACACTTTTTTGAAGGAGAGGGGCATGTTAGGTCCCTATATTACTAGTATAATCCCTTATTATTATTAGTGTAACCCCCTTATTGTTATTATTGTACCCTTGTAACCCCCATTTTGTTATTATTGTGCCCTTAAATTATTATTGTTAGGTCAGCTAGGATTACATTGTGGCCCACTAGGATTACATTATGGCCACATGGACTCCTATATATAGAAAGGAGGTTTTGTAAATTGGATCATCCAAGAATTTTTCATTTATGTAGTGTATTGGAGGTTGCCCCCTCGAAGTGGCTTATTTCTAAGGCATTGATATCTCGTTTCTTCTATTTTTGGAGCTGGTTACACAACAGAATTTACTATTTTCCTTTGCTTGTGGACCTTCCTAACATTTAAAATGCGAGAAGCTGTAGAGCCATTACAAACTTGATTAAGAAGGAGCCAAGCATTTCATTTCAATTGGGTCAACGAGAAGTGGAATATGAGTATTGAATCATATCACATATTTGCAAAGTACAAAATATATGTTGGACACCTAATCCTTAACGGGTAGGTGTGGAAGGCGAATGGACAAATGGACTCCAAGAGACCACTTGGAATGGGAAACCAAGGGTCACCTACTGTATTGTATATATGCATCTTTATGGTTAATAGTATAGTATCTAAATGCTTAACTTTCTCTTTTTGTGTGTTTCACCATGCGTGTTTCTAACATGGTATCAGAGCAGAACTATCTTGGCCTACTCTAATTTGAACTATTTGTTCAATCAACTAAATTTTAGCTGCATTATCTGCACCCTGCATTACTCCATTGAAAGCGTTGGCTTCTGAGTGTTTTACCTACTCCCTTTGACACCTACACTCTTTCAACAAGACAATTTCCCTGCGCATTCCTCTCCCTTTCGCATTACAGCTGCCTCCGTGCTGTGCTGGGTTCGTTGGCATGGATACTCGCACTCCCACCCATCCTCTCAACCCACCAGTATTGACAGTGCTATTCCTCGACATGCTGACCTTTGCTCTATACCCTGCGTTACTACATTGACAACAATTTCAATGGTTCCATTATTTGTACGCCTGCCAGGAATTCTAACACTCCACTAATTTATTATATGTCAGAACTCTAGTTTCATAACGCTACCTCAACCTCCGCTGTCACTCCCTCTTCAGACATGATCTCCACAAAAAAATAACTGTTATAGATTGCCTGTCCACCCTTCCATACTGCACTATAATACTTCCACCAACCTCAAGGCCATCTCTGTTTCTCTTAGGATTGTTTTGGAGGATTGGCGAATGATAAATCCTAGTGTCGATCTCTGGTGTAGTCTCTGTTCTCACTTTTGCTTCTGTACAAGAGAAAGATATTTCAGACTCCAACGCTTTGAACCTATTTTATGGAGCTTGAGGATGAAGAAGAAGAATAGGAAATGTTCTTGGACTTCTCATCTGCTTCCCCTCCTTCTTGCCATATTTTTTAGACGATTTTCTCTTCAATATGGCAGAGAGTGCATTAATTTCCACTTGAACCACATGATTTGTCTCTCTCTCAACTTTTCTTGGGTTTACGACAATTGCATCTACGAAAGTAATATGTATTGCTTCTATAAAATTGTTATCAATAATGACACTTGTGATTTGTTGCTTAAGAAATACTGTTGCAAGAAGTGCTCTTGTCTCTGTATTCCATATGCACAAATAACGGTCCAATACATAAGAGGCAACCATTGGTAGCTTTGGATTCCTGGTGAACCCGACGTGAAACTCAATTGCGCTCCTCCTCCCACTATCGACATCCCTCCATACAATCAACACTTCTCTACACCGGCTCCGACACCGCTGTTCAACACCGGTCATATGCATCGGGACATTGAAAGTGTGATTTGTGCATCCAGAATACTGAAAGCTACTTCTGAGTTGGTTTTAATTCAATGATCAAAACACCATTTTCATCTCCAACCCATTTATAACCATGACGACATTTCCATTCACTAGACTGTTCATCATATAAATGTTTTCTTCTTTTCTATTTTTTGACGAAGTTTTGATTTGAAAAAAAAAGTTCCCATTTTGTTGGAGGCTTGGCTTTTGGAAGAGGCTTTTCACGAAGAATTGGAGTAGTTGGAGTTGGTAATTGAACAAGTGGACCCTCCTTATCAAGAGTTGAGGGTAAGCTAAAAAACATGTATGCAAGAACCTGCACAAGGCTAGTAACTTTCTCCATGCATTATTTCAGACCTTGTGCATTGTTTTGCTGTTTTTGACCATGTTGAGCCCTGTTTTTGGCCGAGAGCTGGTGGCCTAGAAGGATATATATAGTAATTTGGATGTGAAAGCCGGTTTGAGAGTTGTCGTGGTAACCGAAGCATCATGCGAAAGTGTTGTGGACCGTAAGAAGCTGAAGTAAAATAAAATCGGTGCTAGCTATTTGCCATGTGGGTCAAACCAATTAACAATTATGTGTGCTCTACTCACTACTTGCAAAGAAATAACAGTGTCCACATATACATATGATTGACTGCTGAGAATCTTTGAGAACTTTGTGGCATTGTCCATGTGCTCCTTTAGTTTCTATTGGTGTGAGAGTGTTTTGCAAGCTCTAAGAGGGGCATATTTGGGTGAAGAGATTTGTTGGACAAGAAAACTGTTTCGCAAATGGGAGTAAGATTTTGCTGAAGATTTTTTATAAATTATGTTCTTCAGTTAGCTAAATTATATGGGTGTAATTTGAGCTATATTGGTGCACCAGTGTTGTTGTCTTTATAAAATAGAGTTGTTGTTGGTATAACTAATTCTTTGTGAAGAAAAAAAATTCATTTGTATTGTCTACCTTAAGGGCTATTGCACACTGGTTGCTTGCGGCACATATTTTGCAGTGAAATTGAATTGTGAGTGAGTTCATAGTTGTGATCAGAAAATGGGGAAGTTTATGAAGTATTAGAGTTTTTTAAAACTATAATACAGTCTACAACTAATGACACATTGAAAATCAAGAAATCATCTCTTGCTGAAATTAGAATTTGTCTACAAAATGCACAAGAGAAGAGTCATCATTATGAACCCATTTTTGTTCAGAACATTGAAAGAGACTCCCATAAGAAACAAGCCAATAATGCTACGGTTGATTCACATTCAATGCCCAGTATAAGAGATAATTTGAACACAGAAGCAAACATATAGCCTACACCTCCCAAGCCCATCATTAGACCTTGGGAAGAGCTTGTCCATAATAAGCACATAACAGGTATTGGATATGACAAGGAGTTGTCCTTTCATATTCCAGACTACTCCAAGCCCATCAAATTTCAGAGTGTCGGATTTCTTCATGACAGTTCACCTTCAGCTATTCCAGATCTTGCTCCTCTTCCACAACAACAACAATAGATTGTAAAATGCCAACACTGTGATCGAGTTGGCCATATGAAAGATCATTGTTTCGATCTTCACCCATGTAAGCACTATGGTCAGCACACCCATTCTTCACACAGATGCTTAAGAAACAAGCCTCCTTCAAGAGCAAATATTCATCTTGGATGGATCGCTTCTTGGCAATGGGCATCAACAACCAAAAAGATGTTTAAGTCATATGTCAGAACTTGTTCTAGAATATTGAACAATCTTGCAGTTGATTTTTTTCTATCATCTCACCTTGTACCTGAAAGGGGGGAAAATGGTGGTCATCTACAAGCTTCGAAGCCACATCAAGTGAGCCTCAGCCACAATCTCTTATTCCAGATTCAAAATTGTAGCCAGAGACACGGATGCCCATGAGAATTCCTTTGGTTGGTGGACAACCTTAAACCATCTATGCGAGGTTGATATTATTCCTCTTCAAAGAATTCAGAGCACTTCCTCTAGCAGAAGACTTCAGCTTCTTGCCAGCTTTGGTAGAGTTCCGGGAAATGCATTAAGCATTCCAGTGTTGGTGGTCAACCTTAAACCATCATAGGTTGTAGATATCCCTTCTTCTAGGTTGAAGGTCTCCCTCTTCAAATATGAGGGACACTTCCTCTTGCAGAAGCCGTCAGCTTCTTGCCAGATTTGGAAGAGTTCCGGGAACTGCACTAAGCGTTATAGTGTTGGTGGTAATCCTTAAACCACCTCTTTATACCAACATTTCAGAGAGTTGATTCAGCCTAAGTGCTGCCATGGATACTTTGTAGATTTGTATTACAACTCTCTTCTTGGACTCACACATACCCCTTCAGATTAAGGGGGGGAATGTTGGACACCTAATCCTCAATGGGTAGGTGTGGAAGGCGAATGGACAAATGGAGTCCAAGAGACCAATTGGAATGGGAAACCAAGGGTCACCTACTGTATTGTATATATGTATCTTTATGGTTAATAGTATAGTATCTCAATGCTTACCTTTCTCTTTGTGTGTGTTTCACCATGTGTGTGTTTAACAATATAGAGTACACAAATTCTAATGATAAAGAAAATAATTACTTGAACATGCTGTGATCTGGAAAGGGATAATTGGTTTCTTATTATTAAAATGGATTCTCTAAATCAAGGTAAAGAATACCTAGAACATACTTGAGCTCATTACCAACATTTATGGAAAAATCTACAAATTAAACCAGAAGATAAAGGAAAATTGAACTTGCTAACAAAATTAATCCTACTCCTATTCTAACTGACTAAGAGAGCATATGACTAAGTATAGTCATACTTCCAGTGAAACCATTCTCTGAATTTTATCCTTACATATATAAAAATGTCAAAAATCAATAACAAAATAAAACTGGAACTAAATTACTAAAAAAACATTGAGCCTATTATGTATATCTAAGTTCAGCAAAATAGGCTTATTTAATAAATTCTCACCTTGAAACCATTCCAACCATACTCATATGGGATCATAAAAATCAGTATGTATTTCTATCAATGCTTGGAATAAATTCACAGGAAGAGGAAATATCAATCCATAATCGAATGATAAACCTTTAAATATTGTAGCCTGCTGAAAATTGTTGGTATTATGTACATTGAAAGAAAGGCCAAGGAAATAAATATTCTTGAGAATAGTGGTTCCCAAACATTTTACAGGTAAATTAACAAGGTGTAAATGGGAATTAAATAGCAAGTTCAGAAGATTTCTAGAAAAATTACATTGTTGGCCAATCTGTAACGATGCACCCTCAAATGCTAAAACTTGTATACAATTTATTTCAAAATAAGGCATGAATTGGCCTAAAATGAACATTAGATAAAATTAAAAAATTAAATGTTGTTTATGCTCATGCTCATTACCATGGAATTGATATTCATGTATACTTATCAATGCACTTGATGAGTGTTTAGAGTCATAATATTCATAGTGCCAACATAGTTTTTTCAGAAATTCAAAAATGAAATTTGAAAGAAAAAACAAACTCAAATTGAAGAAAATGAGAAAAAGAAAAATTATAATATACATTAATATTACAAATAATGGTACAACATAGTTGAGATTTGCTTGCAAATATTTCCTTCCCACGAGTGCCAACAGAGAAAATGAAATCAAAATTATTGCTAGCATCAACTTGTGGAAATGAAAACATTTCAAGTTCGTGATTAGAAAGGGAAATTCCACCAGTATGAAGAATCATAAATAGGAGTGGATTCCTAAAAACCGAAATCATCAAAATGTATGGGGGCTTGAAAATGAGAAAATATTGGAAAAAAAACTGTGATGGTGTTTTCTTCATCTTCAAAAATAGTTTGACTTAAAGAATTGGAATTATGAAAATTTGAAAAAACATATTCCGAAGAATGAAGTGTCTCAATATTCTCATCTTCCAAGTTGTCACCAAAATTGATTCCTTTAGTATTATTTTCCTTTGAATAATGTAAATTAGAACCAAATAAAAGATTAGATGCATGGAGAAAATTTTCAAGAATGTTGAGAGTATGAATTCAATTTTCTCCATCCAAAACAGAATTAACTAGCAATTCATTATTAATGACAACTTCTCTATTTTTTAAATTTAAAAAGGAAATTTTGAAGAATTATTTAATGATTTGCAATTATCAAAAATATCAGGGTAGAGGAAAAAATGAGAATTTGAATTTATGTACCTGAAAATTTCCTTGCTTGATGAATTTTTCTCATTGTCTAAAATAGGCTCGTCTAGATTTATACCATTGAAGAATTTGGATTGCTGATAAATGTATTCACAAAATCAGATTTACCATATGTTTGATTGATCTACAAATCATTGCTAGGTTACTCACTAAATTGAGATATATTACCAATAGAAGAAGGTTATTAATTAATTGCAACAATTTGCATGCTTCTGATGTTCTTTAGTTGATTGGCTTGCTGTTGATTTGTTTGTTGTTGAATTAATTGTTGCTGATTATTGCCAATGTACTTTACATCTTGTTGATTCTCCATTTCATCAGATATAGCAAAATTATTTAATTTCAGAACAGTTCTGAGATCAACATCATATGTTTGAGCAACAACAACCACCTCTGGTTGAAATTGATGATTAACAGTATTTGCAATTTTAATTTGTCGAGGATCAACATTGTCATTTTGGGCAATTGACTCTGCATTAGTAGTGCATGTGCTTTCTAGTTCTTCGTAATTATTAGAATTATAGGACAAAGTCACTAAATGTTTAAACCCTCCCATTAGTTCAAATTGGGGATTCAAATATTTGGATTGAAATTGAATTATTATTAATTTAAATCTAATTATAAATTTGTCCAAAGTCTCACCTTCATCCTACGCAATTATTCCAACTAATCATAAACCTTTTCATAATCATATTCCTGAAAATCGTGAAGAAAAATCATTGAACCTTCATCCCAACAGTGTATAAAGGCAACTGGTAAGGATCAACACCAGTATTTATCTTGAACTATCAACATAAGAGTAAATTGTTGGGAAAAATACTGAGAGGGGGGGGTGAATCAGTATTTACTGCATATTCAAAACCTTTTACTTTTCATTCCTTAAAATGCATACGCTACTTTCCTGAACCAGACTTGCGTATATACGCGGATACTCTTTACGAAACTCGCGTATACACAGATATCTATTTATGTCATTAATTCTTCACTTAAATCATTCCTTCATTCATTCATCGATATTCAATGCTAAAGAAACATGTGCAAGAAGAACATACAAATCATCACACAAAGCATCACACATGAACACCAGGATTTTTAGGTGGAACCCAAGCTCCGGAGAAAACCACCTTTATAGCTTGCTCAGCCTAATATTTTATTATAGAGAAAACATCTTACAACATATGTGCCGGCGCAGACTCGACCAGCGACGTTGCACCCACCGCTCGTTACGCCCTCCTCGAAGGGCCCAACTTCGACTCTGCTTATCACTTTCTCCGGAAGGGAGCTACAACCTCCGATCTCGTTACAAACCTTCCCTGGAAGGGAGCCACATCCCCCGATCGAAGGCTGGCAACCCTCAGCACCACCTTGGACCACGTTTCATCAATTTTCACACTGGATCCAACAACTTCAATAGAACAACACTTGCACGCCACGTTTCATCATATTTTCAGACTGGACCCTTTCAATACTTTTAAGCTCAACCATACATCACCAACAGATACTTATCAATTCAGACAACACGGTTCAGATAACAGTAATACATCAGAACAGATCAGATGTTTCATACCCCATGCTTCAGCAAACCCTAGTTTGCATACGCGCTTTCATTTCACCGATGTCGCGTATATACGCGCTTTCGTCCACACAAACCAGCGTATACCTCTGTATGTATATTTTATCAAGGCTGGCTGCGTTTCATTGGTGCTGGCAATTATACGCTTCCTCCACAAAAAGCATGAGATAGATCTTCAATTATTACAGAGCAGCAGACTTCTTCAGATCAGATATTCAGTTCAGATTTACCCTTTCACTTCAGACAGATGTTTGCCTAGATGTTCGCCTCATCACAGATCTAAGTCTTCCATAAGCAGATCTAGTAGATACATTTCAGATCTATATCCCTTTCTTCATCATTGGTGCATCATCCATTCAGATTTATCATTCAAGTGTAACCCTTTCCATTCAGATATACTTCAGAGAGAAGTATTCATTCAAGCTCAGACATCTTGCACCCACACTCATGATTTGCACAATGAATTTCTTCTCCTTATATAGGATTACCCTTGTCAATACCATGAGCCCCTTTTCAATACCTGCTTTGATCAAAACAATACCATAAGCCAAACTATTTGGACGGGGTCAATTTAAAGTGATCATTACTCAATACAATGGGTCAATACCATGGTGGTTACCCCTGGTTTTACATATTTAGAGCGCTTTTGCCCATACGCGACTTGACACGTTATTTCCCGCCACAAGGTATACACGCGATTTCTCTTAGGCCAATACGCGATACCAAGAGATATACTCTTTTTCATCATACTTTGAGTACATTCTAAATCCTTTCTTCATAGTCTTCTCGTACACACCGTAGAAACATCATATTTCCTTTTTCATCGTGAACATCTTTCCTCAAGCAACTTACTGCTTTCACACATCTTCATCAAGTGGGTTGCCTTTCAAGGACAACACTCAGCATCATATAAACATCATATCACATTTACATCATTTACTAAGTCCATCAAGTCAAGCATAACTTCATCAGGTGGTTTGCCATCAAGGACAACACATGTCAACAGTCGCATGTCTTTATCTTCATTCGTGGGTTGCCATCAAGGACAACACTCTGCATCATATTTCCAACAATCTCCCCCTTTGGACTTGATGGCAACCATGATGGTGCTTGGTTACCACAGCAGATAGATACCATGTCACTCTCCCAAATATTTGACATCATTATCTTCTCTTCATTCAAACACCATGTCACTCTCCCCCTTTGACATCAAGGGCAAAGGGCGGATCAAAAAAGGGCGGATCACAAACCAACACTCTCCTCCTTTTCTCCTCATGTGGAAGAAACATTCTGCAGATCTGATATGTGCTGAAGTGGCCAAACTCCCCCTGAGTTCATGCTGAAACTTCAAACATATTTGTCAATGAAGTACATGACTCTATGAACTTCCTATCACCAAAGACTCATACTTACATCAATTATCCATCCACATGGATTTACATATGAGACTCAACTACCCAACCAAGTGGGTTTACAAAATTGACTCAGCTACCCAACCAAGTGGGTTTACAAAAATGACAAGTCCTTACATGACTGAATATTACAATTTTACAACATGGGTCTCCACCAGACCTTTTCATACAAATACAAATATAGCTTTTAAGACCAACACCAGAAAGTCCTCAAGAAAGATAACATATTTCAGAACCATCATAATGCCAACACTGCATTATACTCAGCAAAGCTAATGCTCCCCCTGAATCTGTGCAACCAAGCAATCTTTCCAAATGAATAAGGCTCCCCCTTAGTTTGTGCATCCTGAAAACTTCCACCAACAAATCATCAAGGCATCTTCATCAAAACATTAGAAACAGAATTATGAGAACTGGAACACCACCAGAGATACCAAACAGTATCAGAGATACCAAACAGCACTGCAGCTGTGCTGAAGAGCGCTAAACCAACCAAAATTTGTCAGCAACCAAACATACACGGTTTTCTGTGCAGGAACTCGCGTATATACGCGACTGTGTTTCATGAAACCCGCGTATCCCAAGCCATCTTCTAAATTTCAACTAGATCTGATTCTTTGTGAGGTAAAGACAGTGTTCAACTTCTTTTGAATGCTTCCCTGGACTACAGATAGATAGAACAATGTAGTTGTGTCTTCAAGTGTCATCCAATGGTTGTAGCAAAGGCACATTAGTAACCAAGCCTTCAGATTCTTTGCACCATCAATACAATCTTTCCAAGAAAGTTTATCATACCAGAACAACAACTTCTCATAAGTGTCAAGCAATCATTCATGTGGTCCACCACCATCCTACATCACCATGACCTTTTTAACATGAAGTAACATATGTAGGAACAGATCTCAGCCATAGTAACGACTATGCATGAACTGTTCTTATCTCTGAATCATAAGACTTCCAATTTTATCCAACAGATAAACTTCAGCAAGCAGTAAACATAGTTCATCTCATCATCATAAACCATGTACCAATTCATCATCATTTGAGCATGAGTATCACAAAAACCAAAGAACAAGCAGTCATATTGCCAATAATGCAATCATTAGTATTCAACCTGCTGCTCCCCCTAAACCAATGCTCTTCCTTAGCTTGCAATCTGAAGCACCTTCAACAGCAAGTCATCAGCAAAAATCTCTTCATGATCTGTCCTCATATCTGAAATATAAGACTTTCATAACGAATACTCTTCATTCAACAAGCAAACAGGACTCATCCATAAACTTCAACATAAGATATCAAGTATCATATCATCATCATATAGAACTGATAAATTAAGCTGATACAGAGTCAACACTATAGTTATTATCAGTCAGACTAATGCTCCCCCTGGACCTCTGCTCCAGATCTTCAGTTATCTGATGAATTTTCTTATCATCAATGCATACGCGGCTGTGTCAGCTAGAACTCGCGTGTATACGCGACTTTGTTTCATAGAACCCGCGTATAGAAAGTGAAATATAGAAAATTTCACACCTTCATCTTCTCCTGCAAATTTACCTTCTGTTCCTATCTTTTTCACACCAGATGCTCTGTTAGAAATACATATAACCAGACTAATCAAATCAACCATGAGAGACATCATTCATTGCTCCACCTGTGCCGATACATTACTAGATCTCATAATGTATCTCACATCATTCCTGCAGTCAATCAGAGAAGTAAGCTTCCAGAACGGATGACTGCAGTAGGGTCTGAATTCCCTACGTTTCTGGTCGGTCCTCCTTCTTTTTCCAAATTTGCTTGAGCTTTCCAGCAGTGTGCTGAAAATTGTTCACTTTCCCAGATCTGTTCATCCTGCATTCTTTTTCTACATGTCCATACTTATTACAAGCATAACATCTCATGTGGCCAGAAAAATAAGCATAAGAATCATAAAGAGTATTTCTAATCTTCCTCCTTTTGCAATCAACTGCTTTATGTCCATACATGTTACATGAGAAACAATATCCTCTGAAGAGACTAGAGTACCTTTCTGAGTAGGATCTGTTTGTTTGTGGCTGAAACAATCTACTTCTGCAATTTGCTGCAACATGCCCATAGTTATGACATCTAAAGCATTCAACATTATTGAATGATTTCCTTTGAGAATTCATGACTTTTGGTTGACCTTTTGTTTCTTTCAACACTTCAGGTTTTGCATTGTCTTCCTTTGAATCATTAGCATTTCCTTGTGAACTAGATTCTCCTTTGACCGTTTCATGAAAACCAAGACCAAGTTTGATAGAAGGAGATCTTTGATTACTCAGAATATTGTCCAAAATATTAGTACTATCTTGAAACCTCACAAGTTTAACCTTTTCTTCTAATTTACCTTTGAGAATGTTTACCTCAACCTCCAAGGCTTGACATTGCTTTGTCATGCTTTCTTCTTTTCTTCTTCCATCTTCAACTTGATCCTTCAGATTTAGGATCTCTTCTTTCAGCCAATTTTCGTTTTCTTCACATATTTGTTCCAGCTCTTCATTCTTCTTATTTGATTTTTCCAGATCTTCTTTGAGAGAGATAATTTATGCTTCAAGGCCTTCCTTTTCAAAGGATTGTAGAGGTTCCTCATTTTCCTTACTTGATGCTTCTAGCTCTGCTTGCAGAAAGATGATAGCAGCTTCAAGTCCTTCATTCTTCTTGCTTGATTTTTCAAGATCTGCTTCTAGATCTTTAATTCGATTGGATGCATAAGTATGAAACCTTTGATACTTGTCCACTTGTCCATTCAGCATTTCTGTTTGATCTTTCATTTTTGAGATCATCTCTTTGTAGATAGTTTATTGCTTATTGTATGAACTTTGTAGTTCTTCAACTTTAATCTTGAGAGCTTCTTCTAGATCCACAACTTTACTTTCACTATCTTTACTATTGTTTGCACAAAGAAGAGTATTACAAGTGGCCTTCTCCTTTTTCTTCTTTGCCATGAGTGCTTGTAGATCTTCGTCAGAGTCTGTTTCATCTTCTTCAATTTTTGCTATACATGATTTCTGTGGTATCTCCTTTCCTCGAGTAACCTTCTTCTTTTGCTTCTTAGCCATGAGCACTTTTAGATCTTGATCAGAATCTTCTTCATCTTCACTGGACACTTCATCATCATCTTCTTTTGCATAATAACTCTTTCTCTTCTCAAATTGTTTCCCTTTACCATGCTTTTCTCTATAAGGACATTTAGCAGCATAATGACCAACTTTTCCACACTCAAAACATTTGAAGGGAAGCTTACCTTTGAATCTTCGAGTACCTAGTTGGAGCTTTCTCACGAAATTTGCTTCTTCTTCATCGGATATATAGCTGGATTCTTTGACAACTTCCTTTTCCTTTCCTTTTGTAGATGCCTTAAAAGCAACTTCTCTTACTTGAGAAGGACCTCCTTGTCTCATTTCAAAAGCAGTCAGAGTACCATGTAATTGAACAATAGTAAGCGATTGCAGATCTTGCCTTTCTTCAATAGCTGAAACTTTAGAGTCAAATTTTGAAGTCAAAGATCTTAAGACCTTTTCTACCAGAGTAGTATCAACCATGGTTTCACCCAAATTTCTCATCCGATTTACAATATCATCTAGACGAAGAAAGAAACTGGCAACACTTTCATCACTATGCATCTTCAAATTTTCATATTCAATTCTAAGAGTTTGGAGTTTTGCACTTTTACCTTTGTGTCTCCTTCATAGCTTAGAATGATTTTGTCCCATATTTATTTTGCTGAATGTAGCTGCATCACTTTAGCAAATTCTGATTCAGACATGCTTCCCAATAAGACATTCACTGCTTTGGCATTAATTTCATACTTCTTTCTTTCAGCTGCATCAGTAGGAATATTTGCCGGGTATTGATAACCTTCTTGCACGATTGCCCAAACATCTGCACCAAGACTTTGCAGATATGCTTTTGTTCGTACCTTCCAGAATATCAGATTGCTTCCATTGAATAGAGGTGGCTTTATAGACATCACTCCTTCTTGACTTCCCATTGCTACGGATCTCCTTCAAGCGATCAAGCTTCTGCAGAAGGACCACGCTCCGATACCAATTGTTGGGAAAAATACTGAGAGGGGGGGGTGAATCAGTATTTACTGCATATTCAAAACCTTTTACTTTTCATTCCTTAAAATGCATACGCTACTTTCCTGAACCAGACTTGCATATATACGCGGATACTCTTTACGAAACTCGCGTATACACAGATATCTATTTATGTCATTAATTCTTCACTTAAATCATTCCTTCATTCATTCATCAGATATTTAATAAGCAGTAAACATGTGCAGTAAGAACATAATAAATCATCACACAAAGCATCACACATGAACACCAGGATTTTTAGGTGGAAACCCAAGTCGGGAGAAAACCACCGCTGCAGTTGCTCAGACTTCAATATTTTATTATAGAGAAAACATCTTACAACATATGTGCTGGCGCAGACTTGACCAGCACGCAGGCACCCACCTGCGCTCGTTTACCAGCCTCTCCTGGAAGGGAGCTCCAACCCCCTGACTCGTTTACCGGCCTCTCCTGGAAGGGAGCTACGACCCCCCGATCTCGTTTACCAGCCTCACCTGGAAGGGAGCTACAACCCCCTGACTGAAGGCTACAACCTTCAGCACCACCTTGGACCACGTTTCATCAATTTTCACACTGGATCCAACAACTTCAATAGAACAACACTTGCAGGCCACATTTCATCATGTTTTCACACTGGACCCTTTCCATACTTTTAAGTTCAACCATACATCACCAACAGATACATATCAACACAGATCAGATAGCAGAAACACAGCAGAACAGATCAGATATTTCATACCCCTTGCTTCAGCAAACCCTAGTTTGCATACGCGCTTTTCCTTCACTGATGTCGCGTATATACGCGCTTCCGTCCACACAAACCAGCGTATACCTCAGTGTATATTTTATTGCGCATACGCGCTTTCTCTTCGCTGAAGCTGCATATATACGCGCTTCCTCCGCGTCGAAGTAGCGTATAGATCTTCAATTATTACAGAGCAGGATACTTCTTCAGATCAGATATTCAGTTCAGATTTACCCTTTCACTTCAGACAGATGTTCGCCTAGATGTTCGCCTCATCACAGATCTAAGCCTTCCATAAGCAGATCTAGTAGATACATTTTAGATCTAGATCCCTTTCTTCATCATTGGTGCATCATCCATTCAGATTTATCTTCAAGTGTAACCCTTTCATTCAGATCTACTTCAGAGAGAAGTATTCATTCAAGCTCAGATATCTTGCACCCACACTCATGATTTGCACGATGAATTTCTTCTCCTTATATATGATTACCCTTTGTCAATACCATGAGCCCCTTTTTCAATACCATGGATCAAAACAATACCATAAGCCCAAAACTATTTGGACGGGGTCAATTTAGGCGGATCATTACCCAATTCAATGGGTTAATACCATGGTGGTTACCCTTGGTTTTGCACTTTTTGAGCGCTTTTGCCCATACGCGACTTGGCACGTGCCTTTACGCGTGTATACGCGATTTCCCTTAGGCCAATACGCGTATACCAAGAGACATACTCTTTTTCATCATACTTTGAGTACATTCTGAAATCCTTTCTTCATAGTCTTCTGTACACACTGTAGAAACATCATATTTTCTTCATCAGGAACATATTCTCTCAAGCACAAATTCATCAAGTAAGTTGTCATCATCTTCATCAGGTGGGTTGCCTTTCAAGGAAAACACTTAGCATTATATGTCAACAAACATTATATCATATCAGATTTACATCATTTACTAAGTCCATCAAGTCAAGCATAACTTCATCAGGTGGTTTGCCATCAAGGACAACACATGTCAACAGTCGCATGTCTTCATCTTCATTCGTGGGTTGCCATCAAGGACAACACTCTGCATCATATTTCCAACATAAATATCTTGCAAATAATACCTTCATCAATATTGAAATTAGTACAATTTAAAATAAACTGAAGGAGATGATCAACAACACAAATATTATCGTCGAATTTGACCTTAGGAAGAGTCTCAAATACCGTTATTAGAGTGGAAGCTAGTGGAAGCCCGATAAAGCAACTCCAAAGTGATCTTTTAGGTGGAGCCATAGTAATAAGATAAAATATTAAAGCACAAAATCTTCAAAGACACAAATTAATGTGGCCTCCTTCTAGTGCCAAAAATGTTGATGGTAAAAAATGACCTCTTCAACATTTTGAGGGAGACCATTAGGTCAGAGCCCCAACTAAGCTCTTATTTGTTTGATGTAGTGTTTCCAACTGGTTCAATTGGGTCCAATTACCCCCTCTCTCCCCTGTTGTCTTATAGTTTGTCTATTACTTACCAATAGAAAAAGAGAAATCAAATCTTCCCTCTTGCTGTGCACATGCAAGCAAGAAAATATTTAAGCTGGCTTGAGGAGTTAGTTAAGCCACAACTAAATTATGCCCCTACATAAGGGGAATTCTATGAATGCAGACTTAAATATAAATTCAAATATATTCTAAGATGTAGGCGATACTTAAATCTAAATGCAGATGTATTCTTAGATGCAAGTGATAAAAACAAATTGTAAATCTATCTCGATTAAGAAGATATAGATCTATCCCAACTGAGAGCACAATAAATAAATAGTTCGGGATTTTAACATTCCTAGTTTTTAATGAGTATTTGGCTAATGAAATAGTTTTGTTAGTTGATATTGTGATTACCAAAACATGCTATGTTTAAAGATCTTAATAATAGTGAATTATTGACTATTAAAACTAGGAAAAAGTTCTCAAAATCTTAATAGTAATTAAATCAATTTTAAATGACATATTTATGAGTAAATAGTTACTTAGAAATATGGTATAAGTAGTTGAGTAAAAATAAATTAGTAATATATCTCTGTGACTATGAATTTGATAGCTAAGACAAAATACATTCGTCCCCACAATAAACATGGATGCACAATATGGGCAAACTTTACTCAGATCTGCGATTACATCAATGAAATTTTCATTTAAATAAAAGTATTCAAACTAAAAACTGGTGAAACCTTGTCTCTTGCTCTGTTTCCAATTCGATCTCTAACATTCTCTTTAAAATGATAAAATCTTCTCATTGAGAAAAGAATTACAAAAGTGTTGCTTCTATCTCATTGACAAAGATTGTATTCTAAGAAGAAAATCCACACTTTCTCAGATCCAAGTTTTCTCCTTCTTCATACAGCTACAATCCCCTATACAAAAGTGCTTTAGAGCCTCTAGTTGCAGGGAAGAGGAAACCCAAAATGGAGAAGTTTACAAAAACTTCCAAAAATGGAGAAATATTTGGGAGTGGTTCAGATCCATATAATTTGGAGCTGTAAATATTCTTCTCCTCCTTTGTTTTTTCCATCCAAATGATCCAAGTATTCTTTGTCTCATTTCCCCAACTGCACTCCTACCAAAAGCCAATAAAAAATGATTAAATTGCAAATCAAAATAAAAATAACAAAATGGGGGAAAAGAAACTCTCCAATCAAAATAAAATTAAATAAATAAATTGAAGGAAAATTGTGTTCTTGTTGATTGCAGTCAGGGTCTATATGGCTGAAAGGAGCTATCACGATACCAATTTTGCAACACCATAAGTTTAGTTAGATGAGATTGTTCAAACAGTTTTTTCCCAAATTGAAATTTTGTTACAATTTTGTAACCTCATTTTCTGCTAAATTTTTGACGTAAATTTTTTTTTGTAAGATTGGAAATACTACATATTCATCATGTCCAATATATCACCCTGATCAGGGCAGGGATTTGAACTGATGACTTCACATCAAGGAGTGCCTTAACAAAGCACCCAATCACCGTCTACAAGGCCCCGTGGACAAATTTTTGCCATATTAAATTTATATATTTGGTTGAGTAAATTCTCACATATTGTTCTCCTCGATTCTAGCTTTCTAACGAGCCATCCCAGGTCTCATTTGGCCAAGTAGACCTCATGATATGCCTCTCCAAAGTTGACGTGTCAAAACTGCAAGCATTCTGAAAAATGCATGCCGAGGCCAAAAATCTAATAACTAAATAAATAAATAAATAAATAAATAAATAAATAAATATATATATATAATTAATAAAATAGTATTTTTAAAATGTATTCCTAATTTTAATTAAATTTAACAATTAAGAATTAAATTTATTATTGAAATTAATTATTAATATTTACATTATAATTAAAATTAATTAAATTAAAACATGTATAATTTAATTTAATTACATTAAATAAAAAGCTATATTAAAAGAATTATTTAATCAAAAGAATTTGAGAATTTTTAATAAATTATTAAAAATCAGGATATAGTGGCTTTTTGGGAGCTCTTTTAAACATTATATAAGGAAGGGAGGACTTTTATAATGGGAGGCATAAGGAGGTTATGGGAGTTAAGGAGGAGAGGGGTAGTTTTTGGGTTTCGGGAGGAATAAGGATTGAAGTGATAATGAAATTAAATGAAATTTTAACGTTCACGAGACTAAAAATAGTCTATGGGACTATGAGTTCCTTGTTTTTTTCCTTTTCGATTTCAGTTCTTTTCTTATTCAAATTGATGATGAGCTGGCCCAACTTTCCAACAATCTCATCGTTGAAAAGACAATTCCAAGAAACCAATGCTAACATATTCCCATAACTTTCTCTAATGTCTTTGAACGCATCACATTCCAAAATGAAATGTTTTTCCGATTCCACTGCCCTAGACGTGAAAAATGTACACACTCGTTCTGCCCAAACTTCTTTAGGCCTTTTCCACTATCTTGTTTCACATCAAAGATGATGCGATTTGGTTCTTAATTGAGCAATAAGAACCTTTTCCCTCCACAGAATGTTAGCTCCAATGTCCTCTTTTTGCTGGAGATCATATGTAGGGTTGAATTATTCAATGTAGTACTTATTCTTTCTACCCAACTCTTTTCCCCATACCTGTTAACGAAACTTCTCCGTAACAAAATTCTTTAACTCCTTGCTATTTATGGGACAAGCATTGAGGTAGATATTCCATCTCTGCATCCATGTGTAATTTTGTCTCATCCATGTTTTCTTTCTTTCACTCATGTCTTCCTTGAAGATAACATTAGGGCATCTACCTACTCCCATTTGTTCAATTCTCTTTAGATATCTTATGAGCCCACCATAGAAATTTCTTCAATGGGAGTTGCTATTGTTTCACTCAACATTATCTCATAAAGTACCGAACTTTTTATTTTGAACTTGCTCATGATCAAGCGTTTTTGGATTTTCTCAATTTGCTTCCATTTTGAGACAGAGGTGCTACTAGCCCACAATTCATACCCATATAGCATCACTGGACAAACTAGAAGTCCAAAAAGCAATTTAATTGTTTTCCAATCCCATAAATCTACCTCTCTACATCTTTTTTGAAGAGCATATAATGCTTTCCACCCTCCTAAGACTCTCTTATTTCTACAATCCTCCCAATTAAGTTTGTTGTTGAAATTGATCCTGAGGTATTTTTACTCACTTACTTCTTCAAGAATGTTTCCTTGAAAGAAGAACGTATGCTCACTCTGCTTCCTTTTATTATAGAAAATCATTATCTTGGTCTTGCTAATATTGAATTGCATCCCCACTGTTAAGGAGTTACGAGATCCCGAGGATTCGAGAAGCTAAGAAGCTGGGATTGAAGAGAGGTGGAGGGAGGTGAAACTCACTTGGAGGTCAGTCTTTTCTCCAAAACAAAAACTAGAATCATTTTTCGGGAGGTTGAAATCTCGAGAGAAATAAGGAAATAGAGCAGGGGATAAATAAGGAGCCAAGGTGTCGATAAAATTTAATATATATATACAATGCAATATGATTCATATTATATAGTTTTGTTAACAAATATACAATTTCTTGAACCTATGGTTTTGTAGGATAGTGAAAATAATAATTCATAAAATTAATTTAATATTTGCATGAAATTAATTAATTTATAAAAATCAAGGTAATATCCATTTTGTACATTTAAGCCTAGGTGGTAAAAATCACCAAAACTTTGAATGAGCGGAGTGTGCAAACCGTAATTCCAAAGGAGATGAAATGAGAATCGATGGAAATCTAGTGAGAAACTGAACACAACGAAATAATGAGAATGAAAATCTGAAGAAAACAAAAAACTCGCAAAAATGTCGAACAATTAACCAAATGAAAGCATTAAAGGGCGATATGACCATAATTTACATATAGGGTCCCAATTATTATTATGGAGATAATAAATTAAAAATGGGTAGGGGTTGTGATTTTACCACAACACCAGGGTCATTCACCGAACCTTGCATCTCTACCAAAATCCGCTTTAATTCCTTGTTTTCTCATAACCTTTGCATTGTTGCATTTGCCCTGTCAATGGTCGATTTTCTTGCCATGGGACACCCATAAAGAAACTAGCTTCGAGCTCACTCCATATTGTATTCCACTCACTTTACATTCCTTGATTTTTTCTCTCTACTTCGAGCCAAACCCCTAGAACCAACATCTACTTCTTTCCTTTGTTATGCTCGCAACGAGTTAGAGCCATGGTTCTAAAGTGCTCTGCCCTTAAAATGTGCTCTACCAATCTTTTGTCACCTACAATGTAACAATTTCTAAGATAATATAATTATTATCATGCTAGAAACACAATGAACTATTTTTTTTTGTTTTGAATTTGTTTACTAAATTGGACTTGTATGTGTAACCCAAAGTATGATCAATGAGTAAAGGTTTTCATTCCAATTAGACATTCTTAAAGACAACCTAAAGGTTTTGGAGTACTAAATTTATTAGTCCACTTCATTAAACATATACTCAAACCCTTGATACCAAACTATGGGTAACATTGTGAAATACATATATGTTGTTGACCTTTCAACATCTCTTGAGACATGGTCTATAATCCTTACATAACAACAATAACTGCTAGTCTGCCATTGCTTGGTCCTTAACATGTATATTAAAATATTAATATGGTTACTTTGTATGGTTCTCTTGGAACACTCTTAGATAACAAACGTTGTGTTTAAATTTTGACCTACAATACTCCTTAGGTGTGGCTTTACCACCAGCTAGCTCCTAATCAAGCATCGTACAACAATTCAATGAAGAGGATTCATCTAAGGAAATGGGCAGTGAGGATACAAGCGTGGGTGGTTAGGGTAACAACCTACCCCACCTTGTCCTTGAGCTTCCATTTTCTTCGACGCTTCTAGAGGAAGAAGCCTTGGTGTTTGACAAATTCAGAGAGGGTAGGGTTTGCTTGTTCTCATTTCTCTTGTCGAAGAAGTCAAGTTTACCAAACCTATATGCCCAAGAGCATTTCCGTCAACGCAGTTGTTCGTATTATATTATTTTAATGACCTTTTGGTGCAGGTAAGGCTTTTCATTTTATTTCATCATGTGTTGATTTAGGGTATTGTTTCTCTATGGTCTCCATGATGTTGAAAGTAATTTTTGTTTTTTTTTTTCCTTATGGCATTATTTTATCTAGGTAAGGAAGACCGATAATTAGGATATTAGGGTTAAATGACAAATTGTTCCTTTTGAACTAAAGGGACCATGGTTTATCTATGGGAAATTGTCTTTACTTCTTTGGGATGAATTCATGTTCCATTTTCTATTCCATACTCAACATATGTTCTTCCTGAATTCCATTGATTAATTCACTCAATATTCCCTTTGTGTGATCAATTTGGCTTTGGGTGTGTAGCAAAAATGGTCACCGCTCAGGTATGTGGTGTTGCATTTCTTTTTTTTTGACACCTAATCTTGGGATTAGGTAATCCATGTAAAATAATGTAAATAGAAAATAAGGGGAGTATGAATATGAAGAGACATTGAGAGATGAATCCAAAGAGTCTCTCCCTCCATGTATATATATATATGATCAGTCATAATGCAAAATCACAATTTTCTTTGAGGAGTTACCTCCTGACCTGACATGGTATTAGAGCACAGGTCCCGACCTCTATTTTTAGTTTCCTCTCTGCCCTAGTAACTCCTTCCTGCCTATGTTCTGCTTATTTTCCAGAACTGATATCTATGCAGTTCAAAATATCTCACTACAACCTATGTCTCTCTACAAAAATGTTGCATGGTGCATTGTGCATTGGTCCATTGCTCCATTATTTGACTACTATGGTTGCAGATTTAGACTCTCGAGCCTGCTTCATTTTCAGAATTCATCAATGAAATTTAAGAAGTACTTGAACACAAAGAAATGAAAATAAAGTGGACCAAACGAATCATTATGAACTAGCTATAAAGGGGTTGAGGCATGCCAAGAGACACATTTATACAATTTTTCTTGTTGATATTTCCAAAAATGCAACTAAAAAAAACATCATCTCTGTAAGACATGAGAGGAAGACTAGTCTCCAAATTTTGATAATAGTTACTGCAATGAGTAATAGTTTAGATGATGAAATTTCCCATGCCAATTTTTTCTCAGGTGATTGTCGCGAGGAATAAAAATTGAGGGAAAAAGGTGATGACCCAAAGTTGTCAAATTTGTACATCCTAGTGATATCATAAATTATTCTAGTGAAAGACATGCTTAGGATCTTTTAAATCCTTAATTACAACACAGTGCAGTGACAAATTTAATGGTTTACTTTCACTTTAATGAGTGATACGATATATTTATAAAAGGTTGCAGGAAAGACTTGCAACAATAATACATCATTAAAATGGATATTATATACTTGTATTCTTCTAGATCCTACAACACTAAGAGATCTATCGTCACCAACAAATGTTTGTTTGGTGTTGAAATCATTAAGAGCCAAAAATGGCTCTATCCTTACCCATGTGATAAGATGCTAAAAAATCAATAAGTTAGACATCATAAGAAGTTTTAGAGGTTGCATATTGTTAGAAGAAGAATCAATATTGATGTTATGTTATGCTTCTCCATTGTTACTTCCAAGACCTCCAGCCTTTTAAAAAATTTAAACTCAAGATGACCATATTTCCCATAATAATAATTGCAATGTATGCTATTCTTCTTACATTTTTTAATTTTGTCCTTTATCACAACTAGGAGTAGAGGTTGGTTCGAAGGTTTGTGACCCTTTTTTTTCTTATTTATGTTAGGATGTTTCTTTTTTGGATGCTTAGTTTTATATTTCTATTGGGCCACCAAGGCCTTGTTATATGAAAGAGCTTATCTTGATCTATAATTAGAGAGACAAAAATATTCAAGAGTAGAGAATCCCCTAGAGTTTCACTAGTGGTATAAAATGTAGATATAAAATCAAAATATACAAAACCAATCTTTGAAAGAATAATATATATATATATATATATATATATATATATATATATATATATATATATATAATGGTCATCCTTTAGATCAACTTGTCAATCTTTAAGTAAATGTGTAATTGTTTTGAAATTAGATAAATAATCATCAATAGAAGATAAAATCATTGGGACTTAAATTCATTAATTGATTTTCAAGTTAATGAGATCTAATCACATCAGTTCTACTAAATATCTTCCTCAAATTTTCATAGAATTCATATGGGCAATTAATTCCCTGAATATCAAATCATAAATAAGGAGAAATATACATTACAATTAATCCACATGCTTTGTGATTCTTATTATTCATTTTTAACTTTCTTATCAACATCAATGGGGTCTTTCTCTTTTCCCAAGCTAATTTGATATAATCATTTACTTCTTAATGCATCCTCCATGTGGGATTTCCATGAGAAACAATTGGTATGGGTAAGAAAAATTTCTCTTGGTGTAACCATATTAAAATATGTAGATAGTGTGGTTTCAAAAGCTTAAATTGACTATTTATATGGAAAGCTCTTGAAAAATAGACTATTTAAAAAAAAAGACATTGAAAATGGACTTTAGATGTAATCTATGCTCATATTAAAAAAAGGCATAAATGGTAATAAAGAGAAGTGTTATTGGTAAAATTTTACCCACATGGTGGAGGATGTTGTTGATAAATAAAATATTTATTTTCCTCACTAACTTTGTCTATAAGTTCACTTTTAAAAATAAATTACTTTATAAAGTCACCCACTTTTATAAAACAAGTAGAATCACTTTTGCAATGAAATTACTTTATAAATGAGAGTTGCATGCCAAATAATAATAATAATAATTTTAAAGTTATTTTTATAGCCATTCAAAGTTATTTTATAGGGATTAGCTTTTGTAATATAAGTGAAATACACTTTAGAATAAAGTTATGCAATACCCTAAGTTTGCGTGATTTTTTTTTAATAAATTAAAAAAGATATTTGAATTCAAGACTCTTGTTAAATAGTGTAACTTTTAGCCAAGTGAGCTAGTGCAAAATATATAACAATAATAATGAAGGAGGATGGAAATGTTGTTGTACTGCATGCTTACCAAAAAAATGTGCTTAGCTAAAAACAAACAACAGGTTGATTTTTTTTCCAAAACTCAACAATAACGTTGTTATATTTTAGTTAGCATGCCCAAAAAACTGAGATTTTTCTCTCTATTTCTTATTTGTCGATATCATACAAAGCACATGACAAAGAACATACATAAATAAGGAAACACTTTCCATTCTATTTCTGATTTTACGAGATAGCACAAAGTGTAGGGAAAAGAGAATATGTAGACAAGAAAGAGTAGCAAACTAAGCATAAAAGTAGAAAATGAAATATGATCCATGTTAAAAAAAAAAAGAGTATTCATACTACATACCTTCAAATCACACAAAAGAGGTTATATCTCATATAAAATCACACCTTTTCAAATGAAATGAAAAGGCATTCTTAATTGAAAGCAATGCTCCAAACATAATGAAATAGTTTGTGTAGGCTAGAAATGTACAAAAATAGTAGATATTAGAAATATCACAACATAGCCTCAAGATCTCTATCAATATCAATACTAACGCTTTTATCGGGTTTTTATACAAATTTCT
Organism: Pinus albicaulis; assembly: GCA_034641835.2. Lineage (NCBI taxonomy): Eukaryota > Viridiplantae > Streptophyta > Pinopsida > Pinales > Pinaceae > Pinus > Pinus albicaulis. Next base: position 184,300,741 of record CM076571.1, on the reverse strand, counting down.
TGAAAATAGTATAGTCTATACAGGATGAACACCTTTAGTAACGACTCACAAAACCAAATAAAATATTGTAATTCTAGTGTTTTTACGTAGTTAGAAACCTCTAAGAGTGAAAAAATCCATGGCCTTAGCCAGAGTGGCCACTTAAGCTAATTTTATTAATGCGATGGAAAAAAAATTATATAAGAAAGTTTGATTATTATCCATGACCATCCATGATCTCTGTTTAAAGGGCATGGAAGGCCATGGATGATGATACATTGTGAGAGCTTTCTTATGTAAAATATTTTCACGTAAGTTAATTTTATTAATGCGATGGAAATTTTTTTACATAAGAACGTTTGATTATCATCCATGACCATCCATAATCTTTTTTTAAAGGGCATGGAAGGCCATGGATGATTATCGATTGTGAGAAATTTCTTATGTAAAATATCTTCATGTTAGCTAGGGCCATGGATTTTTTCACCCTTAGAGGGTTTTAACTATGTAAAAATACTAGAATTAGTATATTTTATTTGGTTTTATGAGTAGTTACTAAAGTTGTTCATCCTATATGGACTACCCTATTTTTGAGAACTTGGTATAAAAACCAGATTAAAGCCTTAGTATTTTTGTTGATAGAGATCTTGAAGCTATGTTATGATATTTCTAATATCTACTATTTTTGTACATTTCTAGCCTAAACAAACTATTTCATTATGTTTGGGGCATTGCTTTCAATTAAGAATGCCTTTTCATTTCATCTGAAAAGGTGTGATTTTGTATGAGATATAACCACCTTTGTCCGATTCGAAGGTATGTAGTCTGAATACTAGTTTTTTTTTTTTTTTTTAACAGAGATCATATTTCATTTTCTATTTTTATGCTTAGTTTGCTACTCTTTATTATATACATATTCACTTTTCCCTACACTTTGCGCTATTTCGTAAAATAAAAAATAGAATGGAATGTGTTTCCTTTTTTATGTATGTTCTTTGTCATGTGCTTTGTATGATATCGACAAATAAGAAATAGAGAGAAAATTTTCAGTTTTTTGGGCAAGCTAACTAAAATATAACAACATTGTTGTTGAGTTTTGGAAAAAAATCAACCAGTTGTTTGTTTTTGGCTAACCCCATTTTTTTGGTAAGCATGCAGTACAACAACATTTCCATCCTCCATTATTATTGTTATATTTTGCACTAGCTCACTTGGTTAAAAGTTACACTATTTAACAAGAGTCTTGAATTCAAATATATTTTTAAAGTTATAAAAAAAAACACGCAAACTTAGTTATTGCATAACTTTATTGTAAAGTGTATTTCACTTATATTACAAAAGTGAATCCCTATAAAATAACTTTGAATGACTATAAAAATAACTTTAACATTATTATTATTATTTGGCATGCAACTCTCATTTATAAAGTAATTTCATTGCAATAGTGATTCTCACTTGTTTTATAAAAGTGGGTCACTTTATAAAGTAATTTATTTTTAAAAGTGAACTTATAGAAAAATTTAGTGAGGAAAATAAATATTTTACTTATCAGCAACATCCTCCACCATGTGGGCCAAATTTTACCAATAACACTTCTCTTTATTACCATTAATGCATTTTTTTAAATATGAGCATGGATTACATCTACAATCCATTTTCAGTGCCTTTTTTTTTAAATAGTCTATTTTTCAAGAGCTTTCCATCTAAATAGTCAATTTAAGCTTTTGAAACCATATTATCTACATATTTTAATATGGCTACACCAAGATAACTTTTTCTTACCCATACCAACCTTTTCTCATGGAAATCCCACAAGGAGGATGCATTAAGAAGTAAATGATTATATCAAATTATCTTGGGAAAAGAGAAAGCCCCCATTGATGTTGATAAGAAAGTAAAATGGAATAATAAGAATAAAAAAGCATGTGGATTAATTGTAATGTCTATTTCTCCTTATTTATGATTTGATATTCAGGGAATTGATTGTCCATATGAAGTATATGAAAAGTTGAGGAATATTTATAGTAGAACTGATGTGATTAGATCTCATTAACTTGGAAATCAATTAATGAATTTAAATCCCATCAGATTTTATCTTCTATTGATGATTATTTATCTACGTTCAAAACAATTACACATTTACTTAAAGATTGACAAGTTGATCTAAAGGATGACCATTGCATATATATTATTCTTTCAAAGATTGTTTTTTTATATTTTGTTTTTATATCTACATTTATACCACTAGAGAAACTTTAGAGGATTATCTACTGTTGAATATTTTTGTATCTCTAATTATAGATCAAGATATGCTCTTGAATATAAAAAGGCCTTGGTGGCCCAATAGAAAGGTAAAAATAAGCATCCAAATAAGCAACATCCTCACATAAATAAGGAAAAAAAGGATCCCAAACCTACGAACCAGTCTCTACTCCTAGTTGTGACAGAGGAAAAAATCAAAAAAGTAAGAACAATAACATATATTGCAATTATTATTATGGGAAAGATGGTCATCTTGAGTTTAATTTTTTTTAAAAGATGGAGGCCTTGGAAGTAACAATGGAGAAGCATAACATCAATATTGATTCTTCTTCTAACAATATGCAACCTCTAAATCTTCTTATGATGTCTAACTTATTGATTTTTGAGTATCTTATCATATGGCTAAGGATAGAGCCATTTTTCTGATCTTAATGATTGCAAAACCAAACAAACATTTGTTGGTGATGATAGATCTCTTAGTGTTGTAGGATCTAGAACAATACAAGTATATAATATCCATTTTAATGCTCTATTAGTGTTGCAAGTGTTTCTTGCAACCTTTTATAAATATATCATATCACTCATTCAAGTGAAAGCAAAACATTAAATTTGTCACCACACCATGTTGTAATTAAGGATTTAAAAGAGCCTAACCATTTCTTTCACTAGAATAATTTATGATATCACTAGGATGTACAAATTTTACAACTTTGGGTCCTCACCTTTTTCCCTCAATTTTTATTCCTCATAACAATCACCTGAGAAAAATTTGGCATGGGAAATTTCATGATCTAAACTATTGCTCATTGCAGTAACTATTATCAGAATTTGGTGACTAGTCTTCCTCTCATTTCTTACAGAGATGATGTTTGGTTTAGTTGCATTTTTGGAAATATCAACAGGAAGTTTTTTATAAAGGTGTCTCTTGGCATGCCTCAACCCCTTTATAGCTAGCTCATAATGATTCGCGTGGTCCAATTTATTTTCCTTTATTTGGGTTCAAGTACTTCATAAATTCACTGATGACTCTCGAGCATGCTTTGATTCATTTGGTCACAGTCTTGATATTTTCAAGCCACCGATCTTCGATGACCCATCTTCTAATGAGTTGGAACTTTCACAAGCTATCGAGGCACTTCAACCCGAGATGATGGTTATATAAGGTTCAAATAGTCTTGAGGCCAGGTCCACTCCTGATCAGAACAATGCTGAACCTTTCAAGGCTCCTCATCACTCTGCCACACACATTGAAAATCAATATGTTTTACAATATTCACATTCTCCATATGTATTACACGATCCTATCGTTCACTCACTGGAGGAGTCATACCTCGCGAACACATTTTTAAAGAGAAAGTTTTATTCGTTCTTTATGTTCTCCCATTTCTGAAGTTTAAATGTTTGTTCTTGTATTTCTTTGAATCACAATGTGTCTAAACACTGCAATGCATCTAAAAAATGTCTTCCATGCATGTTTCATCCTTAATTATTTATGTGTTATTTCAAATTTCGAACGTTTTGGTGTGTATTATCGTATTGTTTTTTTTTATTGTTATGCTTGAATATATATCTTGTCATGCATTCCCTCGCTTACATAGGCTAGCCAATGTGCCGATGGCTACATTGGAAATATCATTTAACGTGAGTCTGGGCTATTCTCTGATTAGGTTAGGAGTAGGAGTAGTAGTTTGTTTTTCATATTTGTTTTCTTTGATTTTATTTGCTCTGATTTATTTTCTCCACTCCTTTCTTTTGTTTGTTTTCTTTTAGTTTTAGGATAGTTCCCTCATGGGACCATGTTTGGCTTTTGAGCAAGCATGGTGAAATATGAGAGGAAGTTGTACTACTATCAACTCTTCGTTATTTGTATATTACCTCTCTTTGTGTGAATATTGCATTATTTTAGTTAATGATACTCTGATGGAAAATACGTTCCTTTTAGGAGAAAATCACAGTGAAGTCATGATGTTTTAATCTTTGACTAGTACTACCTACTATAATTGGTCTTTTATTACTTTCAATTAATCCTTTTCAACTAAGTCAAGTAGAGAAAGGAGAGGAGGAAAAAATTAACAATTATGTCAGAGGTGTATATAAATATCCTTATCTGAAGGAAAAATAATAAGTCAAGATCCCTCTTCCACCTCATGAAATAAATAAGTGCCTATGCATAGTTCTATATACAAAAAAATGAAAAAATTGAAAAAAATGAAAAAATAAAAATAAAAATAAAAAAAATTAATAAAGGGAGAAAGAAGAGAAAGGCTTCTTGCACAGAGAGGTGATGCAAGAAACTACGTCAAGGTATTGTCTAGGCTCGTTGGCAGTGGAGCAATGTTTCTGTTCCTGATATGACTCTGTCGGGGTACTGTCCAAGCTTGTTGGCAGTGAAGCAACACCCAAGATTAAAACTAAGACTCTGATAATTTATTATACCCTTGCATCTATGTACTCCTCATCCCCAATCAAAACAACGTAGTTTGACTTGTCTTGGTTAGTGTACCACTGATGAATAGAATGGTAGGGGCTGCATCTTTAACTCAAGCTAAGTGAAGAAGATGTGATAATCAATGAACTAAATAATACTTCCGGAAGAGTTAGACCTGTTTTGCATGAGACAATATTCATACAGAGAGCTGGAGTTATAACAGTGTGTCTCCAAGTGTTGTAGCAACTACAACCACCCTCCAAAATTTTGGCTATGATTTGATTTTGGAGCCTTCCTTCCTATCCACTTGAGCTTATCTTGTATTGTTGTCAAGTATTCCTGATTTGATTGAGACTTATCCTTTTCATCTGAGCTTGTGTTTATTTTTTTTTCACACTTAACAGATCTTTCTAAGTCACAATCTAACCTCCGAACTTGGCCTTTCAAGACTTCTGGGCTTGCCTCCAGAAACTATGCAATCCATCAAGGCAATTCAACCTTGATGATTGAAATTGCACAATCTAGACTGGAAGTTCTGCCTTGAGCTTAGGAATTGCGTAGTCATAGAAGGAAACCCAACACTAAGCCCAAAAATTGTGCAATCCTTCCCTTGAGCTCAGAGACAACACAATGCACTGAGAAAAAAAGTTTTCCAGTTCCCTAGAATTGCATAATATTTCCCGGCAGTGTGCATGGAAAGTTTCCCAAAAATAAAAAAATAAAAAAAAGATAAAAAGTTAAAAAATCATCACTAGAAAATAGTGATCCATTATTGGTTTCCCAAAGGAGGCACATTTTCTATTTTTAGAAACTTCTACCAAGCGTCACCTTTTCCTTGATTTTAGGCATGCACGTGATAAACCCTAATTCACTCAAATATATATAATTAATGCTTCTAGAGCTCATTTTCACATTCTATATTGGAGTTCGATTATTCCTGAGGAGATCAAGGAACCTTCAATACAGTCGTCGTCACTTTTCTGGTTGAGTTTTACTTTTGTTGTCTTTTTCCTCTTTTTTTGTTGCTTTTTGTCATTTCGCTTCTGTGAGTGCCGTTTCACTTGTTTCTCTTCATGGTTACTGGAATTTTAACTTGTTTTAGATTTTAGAAGTGTTTATTCAAGTTTTCGTTTGCGTTTCAAATGTTTCACATCAATTTTCTTGTTTTTTCACTAATGGTTGTCGTTGTGGCGACTCTCCTCACACATTTTATTTTCCTACCATTTGTTGAGATTCTTCACTTGATTCACATCGATTCATTCATAATTATTCATATCTGCACTCAAACACACATAATCACTTAGATATGCTTGTCTCCCACACTTTCACCGGGAAAATCTGCACTTTCCCTTGGCGCGTTTTCAACTTGCTCGTTGGGCATTGTGCAAGTCTAAGGCTTGATCTGAGAGCTTGGCCTTCGAGACCGCACAATGCAATTATAGGCTAGTCCAAATATGAATTTCATATTTCCAGGGCCCAGTCTGCCACGTTGGCCATTGAGGCTACACAATCTACAGTCTCTCCCAGTCACTGCCCCGGATGAACTGCGCATTATGTAGTTTCAAGCCTCAGGGCGCTGCACCTTTTCCTGTTGGGACTACGTAATGCATATTTACCACAAATAGTATCCCTCACATGATCCAAAAAATTTCATAATCCTTCTCTCTAGTTTCTCAGTTTTCTGCCTGATCTTGCTTTGAAGATATATTTGCAAAATATAATGTTTGCTTACCATGAGTGCCTTTTCTGTCCCACATGTACAACAATTGTTGAGCAATTCTTTCTAGTAGTCATTGTTACCATGGAACCTAAGAGAGATAATTCAAAGATACCACTGAAATCAATAAAAGGGAAGTAGTTGAGAAAACACCAGTGAATTTGCTAGTGTATGTGGACATTCAACTGTTTGTGGAAAAGGAGTCAGATATAACATGGCAGAAATTTAAGGATGATTTTTTAGCAAAGAACTTCAAGGCATATCTAGCGGACTGATAGGAAAAACTCAGTGTTTAGTAGTCGTGATTACATAGGGATGCATGCAAATACTCAATATTCCCATGTGAAAATGTCATTAGCTGGACTATTTCACACATTGATTTAAAGACCATGACATTGAACAATGCTAGTGAACATAAGCTTGCTACTTTTATGGCGGAACATTACCATGATATATTGTACCATTTTTCCTAATTAGAAGCACTCATGGATTCCTAATTTTATTCCTCCAATAACTATGTGAGCAAGAAGCATATTGTTAAAGGTTGGGTGAAAGAGCCATCAAAGTTTTGACAGACACCCACCAACACATACAAGACAAAGCCTCTCAGGAGGGCCTACTATCTCTTGGTTGTCTTAGCTTACAAAATCTACGGTCAGCAGAGTAAGAAGGCCTTTCTTGAAAAGTGGGAAATATTATTGAACTAGGTGGTGAAAGAGTTGAAGATGTTCAATTGGTCAGAGTTTTTCACTAGTAGTTCAGAATCCATGTAGAAAATTCCTGAAATCCTCCCAAGGGCATGCAAGAAAGGTTCTATATGTTTTCATATTTACTGGATGAGATATGTGCAAAAATTTCATTTCCTAGCATGGGATGGAACTGAACACAATGAGACCTTGTTGTGCACATCTACGACAAAATTCTCTTAGATTGCATTCATCATGGAGTGATGGAGCAACTAACTGACCACTTCATCATTCTGCTATACAATATTATTTTTGAGGAAGAACCACCTTGCATGTCACATGGAGAAATGGAGGCAATATCAGAGATTGAAGATTGGTTTGCTTCACTGGATGGTACCTTCCTTATAATGTTCGACGCTCAAAAGTCACCACATATTTTTCCAAGGTATGCCACCAAAAATCAATGATGCAAGAAGTGTCATATCATCTTGCCACAGGGTTGTCATCATCCTTGCATAGGAATAAGAAAGAACCGTGTCTCACTCTTCCTTTTCAAGTTGGATTGTACGAGATCAATAATCTCAAAGTCACATGCATTGAAGGAAAGGCAATAGAGAAGTTTTAATTTGGTACCCGAGACTTTAATCCATATGATCCCCGTGGTATTTTCAAAGACCATTGTGTGAGGATACGCTATTAGTGGATCAACGAGACTTTTTGTTGGATGGAGGAGGACCCATGGAAGAATTTCTTTGATGCCTCTAGACCCTGCGAGCTGGTCAGTATAGCAGGTACTTCACAGGCCACTCCGCAGGCGGCAACACATACAGATGAAGTGTTAGCAGAAGGAAGGAACCTCGTGCAAGATAAGGGAAAGAGAAAGGTTGCTGACAGTATATGGGGAGAAAGAAGCCATAATATGAAAGTGGATCCACTTTCTATGAAAAAACTTTAGAAATTGAGGCAAAGAGTAGACAAAGGATGCAAAGAGATTATAAAAGGAGAAGAGAAGAGCAATAGAGGGGAAGAGAAGAAAGAAAAATAAGAAGCAAGAACAAGAAGAGGAGAAAAATTAGGAAGAAGAAGTCTAAAGGAAATGCACAACAAAAAAATAAATAATGGAGAAGCAAGTTGAAGAGAAAGAATAAAACCTGTTGGACATTGAGTTCAACGCTCCCCGTGTGTTTCGCGACATGGACTAACTGCCTCTCATGGATCCTAACTCTGGTGATTGTAGCAAAGACTAATGCCTGCGGGTTGTGGTCTAACGGAAATCCTGATTCCAACAATTGGTATCAGAGCGACCGGTCTCAAGTTTGAAACTCACCCAGCTCGTGCTGGGGGTGATATTGTTGGACATTGAGTTCAACGCTCCCCGTGTGTTTTGTGCCATGGAATAACCATCTCTTGTGGATCCTAACTCTGGAAATTGTAGCGGAGACTAATGCTTGTTGTTTTTGGTTTAACAACAATCGTGATTCCAACAAAAACACCTAGCAGTAGAGGGGGAGAGAGGATAGATGTAGGAACGGGAGCTTGCTCAACAGATTGAAGAATTGATCGAGATTGTTGACATGGAGGAGGGACTAGAGCCACAAAATCAGGATTTCAACCTGATGACGAGTGCATAACAGGTCACGATTCAGTCTCTACCACCTTTAGCAATAGAGTTAGCTCCGAGAGAGGAAGAGGAAGTTGTTCCTCTTGATGAAAATTCGGTTATGGAGATGTACAATATTTTGTACAATGAACTCTAAACAAATATTGTACTAGTGCGTAAGAAGCACTTTCAAGATGACCTCACATCGCCTGCATTAATCAAATAGAGGGTGATAGTGGCAGACACCGGGAAGAATTTGAATGCCATTATCAAAGCCAACTTGGCCTTTGTAGGTGTAGCAAGATCAAACATTGAGTATTTGATGATCGAGAATAAGCAATTGGTACATAATTTACAGGATTCCCTACAAGAGATAGAACAGCTCCACACAGCAACGTATAACGCAACTCCGACACATGTCTACTTAGAGGAAATTTGAGCAACAATACTTGGTGAAGTATCAACACTCGAAGAGGCCATGTAGGACCTCTATGAGGAGATTATAACCATACATAAAGAAATTTTTTACTTGCATGGATTGCAATAGCAGAGAAAATACTTTTTCAAAACTCTCAAGAATGTACAAGTTGCCATCACTGCCGTGCATGAATGGGAAATGCGATACAAAGGGGTACTTCTTAACTTGCAAAATAAAATGAAGCCATATGTAGAGCTAGATAAACTGATATTTATAATGTTGATTCAGAACAATAAGCATCTTTCGTTATTCATTGGTAATATTCATGCCTCATATGTACGATTATAATTTTTTTTGGATTTCATGGTGAAAACACATAAGATCCTATCAGTTGGCTCACTCACCAAAGCCAAACACAAACACCAGGTCAGACAGGAGATCGAAGAGTACTTGTAGCAGCTGAGACAGATTGCCACCAAGGAGGATTTGGAGTTGAACAAACATAACCTGTAGAACTACATTACTGGTCATGTCTAGATAAGAACAATGTTACTTCTGCTCGAGAAGGAAGTTAATACTAGTTCCAAATAATTGTACTTGAATGATATGAGGCTAGAGTCTACTTCTAGCAAGACACCATCATGCAGTTTGGGGATGTTATCGCACAATACCAATCTTGGCACGAATGTGTGACTGAGAAGCATGAAGTGGAAGTTTTTGAGCTAGAGTTTTCCCAAACTCAAGAATCGTAGTGTTTTGTCTTGTTAGGTTATCGAGTTGTCCCTACCCTATTTTTTCTTATATGGGTATGAGATTAAAATGTAATTATTTGTAAAGTAAAATTCCAAGTTTCAATATTGGAATGAGAAGAGTCATGATGTTATGTAATGAGTCATTTAGTAAATAAGTTGAAGAGTCATGAGGGGAGTCCAAGAGTCACAAAGGGGGATGTGAAGACTCACCCCCTTTATTTTAAATATATCCTCATTAATCATGTAACTGGATTATGGTAGCTAAGCTTTTGGCTAGGCTTAGGCTTAGAAATTAGCTTGGGAGTTTTGTGAGAGCCTTGGCTTCTTCGTAGCATAGAGGGAACATAATTCTTTGGAGGAGAAGGTGTTGTTGACTTCACGTTCGACTATTGGGGCTAGTGGTTCTTCAATGGTTTATATACAATTCAAACTTTCACTTTTAATAAAGCTCAAAGTTGACACAGTTTAATGCATATGCTGTGAATATAGGACTATTCTTGTTATATTTGCAATGTATGTTATTTAAATTATTCTTATTCTTATGAAATATTTTTTTTGCATTGGTAAAAATCTTGTTGAATGTATGTTGTTGTATTAATTCATCATGGTTAACTTGTGAACTATTTCAAATACTATATTGTGATGTCATTATGCTCGTTTGTTCCTTTCAAGCTGCGTACTATTACAGGCTTCTAAGGGGCTCACCTCTTTTCCCTTCTTGTGTTGGAACCTTCATGCATCACACTTGACTTTCCACAGGGTCGCACACTTTCTCTCGCCAAAGTCACCGTACATCACTTTATGCATATTTGGATCCAAGGCATATCATTAACACCAACTGTTGGGACTCTTACTCCAAATTGTGTGAGGTCTATTCGGGAATTCTTATCAGGGAGATCCCCTAAATGTTGGCTTTTCCAACACTATCAACACTTCCTTTCAGGCCTCCTATAGCATTTCAGAGCCTCTTGTAGCAGTTTAGAGCCTCATGGAGATCCTCCTATAACACCTACAAACATTGTTCGAAGCAGCTCAATGGAACCCTAGGCAGTATTTGATAGCACTAGCTCGTCATTCTCTAACTGTTTCTTGAAATGATTGATTATAGAAATGGATTCAAGCCTTTCACTCATTATTTATTTTTATATAAAAGTCTTGGACCACTTTGGTGACACCGCTCTTGCATGAACTTCCCTTTTCTAACTGTTGTCCTCAGTCCTTGCAATCATCACCTCGCTCCTCGTGATTATCACCTCACTCCTTGTAATCATAACTTCACTTGAGTTTATTTTTCAATGTTCCATGTGTGACTAACATGACTTAAATTTACTAATCGAAGGTGGCCAAGTTTACTGTTCACCTCCAACCCATAAAAATTTCCTTTATCGACCATTCTGTTAATATGAAATTTCTTGGAAGGTGTACCAAAAATATCTCACTAAATTCACGAGTGACTAATGACCCTAACAACAATTGTGGCTACTTATACTTCATATATGCAAAAAATATGTGAGAAAAACCTGCAGAAAGATAGATGTATGCAAATCTAAAAGAACAAACAACATAAATAAATCCGATGTAAAAACCCAATCTTAGAAAAGCTTTGAAAGAAGACTATTTTATTAATGACACCTGGCGAAGAAGATTTACAAAGGGTCATAAGTTCCCTCAAATGGGATGGGTCCGTTGATGTCCTCGTTGCTTTAGCATTCAGATCTTCCTGTTTCAAATGTGTGAAACCCAAACAATATAGAACTAAAAAATGGGAGATCAAATGGTATGTGACGATAATGGTGACAATGATAATGATCATTGTGATAAATGAATGAAAAACCATCTTATTTATAACAAATTATTGGGTTGATCTCGAAAATGGATAATAATAAAATATTATTGACCAAAATCTAGATCTAACCGCTTGGAATAATTTATTATATTTTTGGAGAGGGAAAACATATTTAAAATGATTAATATCTTTATTTAAAAATAATTAGTAAATAAAATGATTAATTAATTATTTCACAAATAATAAGAAAGGTGTGAAATGAAACAATTATGAAATAATGATTTAATAATTATTCCAAGGATGGAGTTAAGGAAAAATAAATAAATTATGATTTATTTAATTATTCCTAGGTGATTTAGTCAAATGTGATAAGGGATAGTTATCAAACAATGATTTAATAATTATTCCGAGAGAAAATTAAATGAGTAATGGCTTATTTAATTATTCTTATGACTTTAAATTGAAAATAAATTAATACAAGTGGTTTATTAAATTATTTCTTATAGTGGAAGTGATTTTACTATGGTAAAATTAAACTCACATGGTGTATTTCGATCCACCTAGTTAGAAATGGTTAGGTGATCATTTTTTGGTGATAACATATTTCTCCCCAACATACGAGCGTTAGGAGCAAATTGTATGACCGAAATACATTGTAAGTTACACCTCCACAAGACACCAAAGGGGAGACAAAGAGAGAGAGAGACGACTAAAGCAATGGGAGGAAGGACAAAAATCAAGGGGGTAAGACCTACTAAACTGATATACGTCTCCTTTTATGTGTGATTACATGATCTCAAAAGAGGCAAGGTAGACATACCTATAGATTCCGAGATAATAGAGTACAAAGAATAATGGTGAGCCCAAAAATGTGGGATTGGGAGACAAAGTACATAATACATGAGCCACTGGCATCAATGCTCCAGGACATAATACAATGAATCCCATATACATAATGCGCCTGGAAAAACATAGGACAAGACTGAATATAATAACATATGAGTACATGAGACATAATTCCCCTCAAGATGTCATGGGGAGGGGGGACTGAAACGAAATAAGCCATGCTAAATAGGAAAGGGCTCTGAAGAAATCAATGGATCATATGAATGGGACATGGATGTTGTGGGCGCTGCAAGTGGCTAGAACCAAACCCATCAAATTTGTGGAACTACATCTAAGGCTGGAGCATAATATGAGGTCATTCGGGACTTTGGGGAGATACTTGAAGGCCCCCCCCATCACGAGGTCTGAAAAATATCTCACACACCCTGAAATCACTGGAACAATCTTCTGGATCACCAGACCATCAAGTGTATGATTCTCAATCGTGCGATAATGAGCTAGGGTAAAGCATGTGAGAAAAAACCAAGTCAAAGGGAAATGATGATTCCATTTGTTTGATTCAAGGCACCAAAAAATGATAACAACTGGAACCAAGGTACATCGCCCTCTAGACCATTCTTCTGGAATGAATGTGGTGAAGCCGACAGAAGAGGGCCCGCCAGAGCTGAAGCAATAATGAATCCTCAACTAAGGCACAAGGGATCATAGTAGAGTGACTAATGGACTGACACCATGGATAATAATGGAGGTATATGAACTGAAAGGTATACTTATGACTTCCCTTGTCAGAACATAAAATGCATGGTTGAACCGACATCGACTGACTCTATTTCAGAGGGGATGGTCAAATACTTAAACAGAAGCTTTTCGATGACGAACAATATAACTGGAGGCAATAATGGAAACATGGGATGAATGCAACACAAAGATGGATGAAACTACTATAAAAATACATAATGGGATTCACAACAAAATCCATAAGTGCAAGGGTGACTCATATCGGATGCTCTGAACAAGAGTGACTCGATGATGCTGCCACACAGGATAGGCCTAGGGGGACCATAAAAACATGAGTAAATAAGGGTTACACATGCAGAAAATTGACACATGAGACGAAAAGTGCTAAGGAAAAGTGGTATTGAAGTACAAACAGATCATATGAAGGAATTCGGTTTGAATTGGCAGCAAAGTGAAACTTTGTGGAAAAAATCACTTCTGGGTTAAATGTAAAATTACCATAAACAAAGAAAGGACAATTATAGAACTATGTGAGAGATTTCCAACGGTGTTGACAGTTCGTAAAACTGAGTTACAGTTTGGTTGCAATGGGCGACGAAAAAACTAGGGTTTTGCCTATAAAAGGGTGATTTCCCTCCAAATCCAATTAAGTTGCTAAGTGAGTTGTGGAGAATTTGTAGAGGAGGAGAAGGCTAGAAATCTTGTGGAGATCGTAGCGGACAAACTGATCGTCGAAATCAAGATCTGTGCATTGGAGGTAGGTGTTCTAATCTTACTCATTATTTTTAGATTAGGGCCTCAGCTGGTTGTGGGAGACCCCTACCCTTCCTCACGACTGTAACACACTTCCTGGGGCATTTTTTTCATTTTGGAATGCTGAAAATTGGATTAAAAATGATTTCAACACTATTTTGAGGGGAAAAGCTGTGTTTTGGGCAAGGAGGAAGGGTAGTATGGGGGCTTATGCTAAGCTGAAGCTGAGGAATTTTGATGCATGCCTTTAACTCTAAATTGAAAAAACATGATGGTGTCTTACAGGTATGGCTGAGTTGAAGGTGTCATGGCATGAACAAGACACAGAGACTCTTCGTGCAAGGATTCAGGGGAATGCGATAGTTAGAGATGTTTTAGCTTGTTATGGGGTTCTTAAGTTCTTGGAGAACCCATTGATGAGAGTTGTTGAGGCCTTTCTATCGAGGATAGTGAGCTACTGGGACCCAGACCAGGAGGCATTCATGGTACAGGTCCATATGATGGAGATGATGATCCAAGACATATATTTTCTGACAAGAATTCTCCCCTTGGGGATGGTAGGGGAGATACATCCAGTGCTGCCTTGCGGGAGGAAGATAGGTGAGTTTGTTGATCATCTTTGTATTCTGGATGTTCGTGTAAAGGGCACGACCATTCAGATTAATGAAATATATATGTTGGTGACATGAGATAAAACCGTAGTAGTGGTGAAAATATTGGGTAGTCATGTCGTTCATCACATCACTGGAGGGAAGATGATGCTAGTGGAGAGTGTGCTGGTAGGGACCTACTATGGTTGGGCCCAAATGATTCTGTTGTCATTGAAGTGACAATTGACCTTATGCAGGTGACATACTAATGATAATTGTGCATTTGAGATAGTTATATGCTCATTCTTCTTTGAGAAGACCCCTAGCATCTGTCCACATGTACAAATCTGTGATGGGGGCCCACAGGAGCATAGGATGTGCTGCTGGGGGAAGCTACTGCAACGAGGTGGAGGAGATGGAGTCGAAAGAGTGTTCCAACCTGATTTGTTTTCAAATTGGGACTAAATGAAATTTTACATAGATGATTATCGATACAGTGGCATGAACTATCAAGGTGATGCTGACTTGCCCTTACCGCCAGGATGTGCATGGGGTCTATATGGTAAGTGAAAGTTACTATATTGTTGGCTGCATTTAAATTTTAGAAATGATGTATATGTGGGAATGATTTCCAAACTTGTGTGATGCAGATATAACACTGGTGAAATCAACAGGATATGCAGGTTGAGTCACAACGCCTAAGGTTGTAGATCAGGGTGGATCAACTTCATGAAATAAACCAGACAGTGATGCTTTGCAAGAGGACCTCCATCATAGATTCGATGTGCTATTGACCGGTGTGGCTAAGTGTAGATGTCATGAGTTAGAAGATGGGTATACAGATGAGTGCACCGGTCTTCCCTTAGAGTAGCGAGGTATCACGCGGCGCATAGCAATGTCCAGATAGGTAGTTAGTGTTCTACGAGTTGGTGGTATGGAGCAATTGGCTTGAGAGCCTCTAGATGATAGTGACTAGGGATAGGGATGTATGGTTCAAATTTTTTGGTGATGTAACATGCTATGGGAATTTCGGATATATTTATAGTAGTGGAATCCAAACACTTATATGTTTTTATATGATGATACATAATATGGTTATGCATATTTTGTGATGATTATGGTTCACCATTTGTTAATGTTTATGGTTTCCTTCTTTTATGTGATAAATGCCAATTTTATTTTTTATTTGCAATGGAATATACATAGTGATTTTGGGCTCTAGGAACATGAATAAATGTAATTACTTTAAATTTGTGTGCCAAAATCTTCACTCGTAGGTATTTTATAAATAGGGCTTGATTATGCACATGATAAATTCCATTCAATTGCATGACAAGTAGCAGGAAATCTAGATAAACATGAAGATGAAGGATGCGATGATTAAGGTAATCAACTAAAAAACCTATGACAACATCATATTCGTCCTGGTTATTGGTGGAATATCCAATGCATATGCCATTGGAATGAACTAACAAATGCATAGGGGTGAAAATGGCCCAAGCTGTCAGGGAAATATTCCTGAAGAATTGACTCGCACCATAGACATAACCAATATGAGGTGTGGATATTGGATCCATATGAAAGACACAAGAAGACAACGTATGAGATGATGGGAGGGGATGCGTGCTACCTAAATGCAGAACATAAAAAGATACACGCATCACGATGGGAAATGCTATGGGTAAAATTTATTTAGGTAGAGTGCATTACGAGGGTTAGGAAGGATTTGGCCTTCAAAATCCTCAAAAAGGTATGCCCCCTTTCCCAAACACTTATAGATGATGTAAGGTCCTAACCATAATGATTCAAAATTCCCATGCCCCAGGACATCATGAGCTTCGTCATACACAAGAACAAGGCTGCCTTCATGAAAGGTACAAGGTTGGAATTTATGGTCATATTAAGATTTGGTGCACTTTTTTGCCGCTTCAATGGTTTGCAATGCAACACGAAGGTATTCATTGGCACGCTCAGGCATGATGAGTGATTTTTATAATGGTTGGGTGTCTGGGAGGTGATCAATGACAAGGTGAAGGGAGAGGATTTCATACGCGATCAGTAAGATTGCCTCCTCACCAATTTTTTTTTTGAAAGGAGTAAACCCAGTGGCGGTTTTAACAGAGGTTATATAGGCCCAAAAAGTAAGGAAGAGCATAAGGTGCTAGTTAGTCTTGTGCTTATTCACCATCCACTGAAGAATAGTTTTAAGGATTTTATTGACCGCTTCAACTTGGCCATTGCCTTGGGGATAATAAGATGATGAATATTGGTGCTCAAATCCCAACAGAGAGGACATATCACCCTTTTTATCATCTTTGAAAATTTGGTTGTGGTTAGAAACCAATTGTTTTGGAACTCTGAAGCGAGTGATAACATGGTTGAAAAAAATAAGGTTACAATAGCCGCAGTGTTATTGAATGTTGGCATAGCCTCAACCCAATTAGTGAAATAGTCGATGATCATGATAATATACTTGTGGTTATGGCTCATTTACAGAAAGGAATGACTGTGATGACAATATGGAGGGGAGTAGGAGGAGCTCGCACCTTAGCAGTGTATACCTAATAATTGGGACAGTGTTTGACCACCTCAATGAAATATCTGAAGAGAGAAAGCCAAAAGTAACCAACGTGCATGATATTCTAGGTAGTGGTCATTCTAGAGAGATGAAAACCAAAAGCGCCAATGTGAGGAGCATTGATAACTTACTCGGCTTCAACATGTGTGAGAAAATGATGAAGGATAGTGTCGACACCATGACGATAGGGATCATCATCGATGAGAAGGTAGCGAGGGGCTTGGTGTCGAATACGTCGTCGATAATAAAAACTAATATGGGGGGTGAATTTCCGGGTTCGCAGATAAGTGAGGTTGTCACCATACCAAGGATCATCCGAGGTAATGGTAAACAAGTGTTCATCTGGAAGATCATCATTGACTGGTGGATCTGGCGCACCGGTAGGAAATTTGGAGATGAATTTAGCAAGGGCCAAACCTTTCTTACTCTTGGGTGTGACAAATTTAAGATCCAATTCTTGAAGGATGATGATCCAATGAGCATACTTCCCATTGATGATCTGACGACTCAACAAGAAGGACATGGGTTTGGAATTGGTCATGAATCTAGTGGTACACTTAAGGATATAATGATGAAGCTTTTGACTAGAGAACACAAAAACCAATGCCAAATTTTCTTCGTGTGAATAGGACACATGGGGAACGTTGAGGTTTTTACTGACATAATATATGACATGCTCGTTTCCATTGGCATCTTCTTGAATGAGGACCTCGACGAATGAATAGGTAGAAGCTGAAATATACATAATGAAGTCCCTTTCAAATTCAGGTGGACTAATCAAGGGAGTGGAAGTGAGAGCATGTTTAAGGGAATCAAAAGACAATTTAGCTTGGTCATGCTAAGTGAATGGAAAGATAGATCGAAGGAGTCTAAGTAACCCATGTGCAGTGGTTGCATAGTCAGGAACAAACTGATGAAGAAAGTGTTGAGAATTTGGCGGGCTGGAGGTTAATACAAATTCTGTTATTGAAAATTACTTGTGAGCTTAATTATGTCTTCTCTTTGTTATCTTGTTTATTCTTTCATCAAGTCAATTATCAAAATAAACACGACACAAACTTAGGTTCCTAGAGCCAGGGAAAAACCTCTCCATCTTGGAGAGGAAAACTCGTAAAGAATTATTCTTATATATCTTTAATTGACAAGTACCATGACCCAGACTTAGACCCTTAACCTATGAATGCTTCCAAGACCTTGTTACTTCTTCTTCAATGATATTCCATGTTGATCTTTATTTCTTGCACCAATCTGCACTGTCCTTTCTTTTATTAACTGTGAGAGGGAAGGTAAATCCTAGATTTACCTTCCTCTCTTTTCTTATCCAGCAATAACCCTTACTTTATCTATTCACATTGCAAACCACTGTTCCACCTCAGATAAAAATGACACTTATTGACTGCACTATTACATAGAGAAATTCACCCTTCAGATCTGCATTGCATAGGTATGTATATGACAGTTTGAACTTTGATGCACTTGTTAACATCTCAGGCAATTTTTGACTTTAAAATTCCTCATTTCATTTCTGTGCAATTTCTGGATACGGTCAAGTATACTCCGCACTTCTTCATATGTATTCATCACACTTCTTTACATGTATACCTCAGCTCTTTGTCCTATGTGTACTCTGCACTGCATAACATGTATTATCCGCATTGCATAGTATGTATTATCCGCATTGTCTATCATGTAGTGACCTCATTGCATATCACTTATTATCCACACTGTATATCAATTATCATCCGCACTGTATATCATTTTACATTCACACTGTATATAATTTTACATCTGCACAGTATATCATTTATTGTCCACACTTTATGTCATATATTGTTCACACTATATGACATATATTATCCGCACTGTATATAGTATATAAACCGCACTTTATATCTCAGAGATCACCATTAAACAATATGTGAATGAGCCACAAACATAGGTACCCAATCCTCCATTCTGTCTTCCCAAGTGAAGACCAGAATGATGTGTCTATCTCTCCCTCTTAGCCAGGGAGGATCCATTCCACAAGGGAATGTACTCATTCCTATATAAGGAATGTACATAAGCTCATTATTAGGAATTACCCAGTTTCTTCCAAGTGAGAAACTAATCACCAAGCTCCCTCTCAATCAGGGACCTACAGCAGCAATGGTGAGACACCCAGCTTCTCATGAAGAGTTCCTCCCCTTGATGTCATGGATTTAAATATTGAGGAATCTTTAAAATATAGCTCCATAGGGCACAGGTCATCCATCACTTTAATTCATGATTCATGTCATCTACCAGAAAGCTATCTTTCTCATCTGGTTCACCATTATGCCATGTTGCATTCCTTCGAATCATCTCCAAGGATCATAGATACTTTGTCATGATTAACAACCATGAAAAAATTCATCCAGATAAACATATACATATGAAATAAACAAAAGTTACCTTGGTGATGATCTTTCACCATGACATCTTCCTGTAGGCATTGGTATCCTCTATTTAGATTGACACATCTCCTAATGATATGTCTTGTTAAGGGTCTTCTTATTTACCAAACTTCTGTAAGAGTTTAGATATCCTCCCAGGAGATCTCCTAGTCACATATTCTTGGCTTCCGGATGATAATTGCCTCTTGACATGGTTGCATTCATGATCTCTTCATTTCTGCACATTCTCCATTCCTAGGAACTTACAACTTTTCTAGTTTCTAGTTATACCACCACCTCATATTTCATGAGGACATATTATGTTGATTTCATTTTTTCATGCACCGAGAGATATTACTCCATAGATCATACTTCTAAATACAGAAGTCCATTACTTACAACCATATGAAATGAATTCACAACATCCAATGTTAGCATATTGATATATGCATACTTCATACCTTTTTCCCTAGAGTCATCCTGTAGCAATTTCTCAAGAATGAAGAGTTTCATTTTCTTGGCTTGTTCCATCAATATGTCATCACATACCAAAAATATGTTTCCATGATGACCCTTGCTCTTGATGACTGCCTTCCATTAGTAATGTTATTAGAGAGGTTTTCCCGGAGCTGATTCACCAGGAGCTCCTACCATGCTTCGATGAGGATGCTACACTGCTTCCTATCATAATGTTAGACTCGTGTAACTTACAGTATCCCTAGGTGAATGAGTATCTCATATAGGTATTTTTTCATATTGTACTTGAATGTCAATATTCAAGTGATTTCCAAAGAAAATATGAAAAAAGAAAAGAAAAGAGGGTATAAAAAAAAAAGGAAAAAAGAAAGAAAACCACAAAAAAAAAGTAATACTGAAAGTGTTGCAAAACAAAATGCCACTACTTTTTATATGGGCTTGTTCAATCATACAGTTTAAGCATGATTGCACAAATTTGAATTTTTGTTGATAGGTTAGAAAATAAAGATTGGACGAACATTTTAATCTTGGAAAATCAGTAGATAGGTAAAAATGAAATTGGTTCAACAATTTAACCTAAATCAATGGGGGAAATAAGGGACAGAGTAGGTTAGAAGTTCACTGAAAAAGGAAAAAGAGAGTTAGGGTCTACAAGTCCAAATGCACCCTGCAAAAAAAAATAAAAATGCTAGCTCTATAGTTTGGGTAGGTAGACATGAAGGGAAGAAAGAAAGGAAGGAGAAATGAAATTTACTCCTAGAAACTTATTCTACAAATTTCATATTATCTACGGTTGAAGAGAAACATTAAAAGATAAAGGATTTTTTATTCCTAAGTTCAGGAATTCATGTTCATTTCAATACCTGTTGGGGCATAGCTATGTAATATTCAATCTTATCCTAAGGCCCAAGCCTCCTATTTATTTTTATCCTAAGTCTCAAAAATGTCACTTTTCCTCCTATCCTAAGTCTTGAAAACCCCCCATTATCCTTTATCCTAACTCCCAAAACATTATATTCCTCCCTATCCTAAGTCCCAACCTACACCCCGCAACATTAAGTCTCTCCGACCCCACCATCTCATCACTTGTCGCATCAACGCTTAACCATCCCCCATCTTCCCTACATCTACTCCCGTCTCCTTTTTATCCGATGACCCACACTATTTTTTGCCCCCCCTCGGGGGGGGGGGGGGGTGTCTGAATTAAATGATATTTCATACCGCACTGCTGTTATGTGGCATGCCTGGGTCACTTCGCACCCCCCCCTCTCCTTACCATTTACCACTAGCACCCCCCTCTGAACGCGGTTTCTCCCGCGATTAAAACCTGTTGGGTTTGTGTTATATTATTTCCATGACTAATCATGTGTGGGGGGGTAACAGGGGGGGCGGTAGCCCCCCTGTTGGGGTTCGGGGCAATGCCCTGGAAATTTTTTTTGGTCCTTATTTTCTGGTGGGCGAACCCGCCCATGGTTTTGTGCATGGGTTTGCACATGGTTTTGGGGCATGATGGTTTTCGGCCCCTAGTATTTTGTAGATCCGGTCAAGGGAACTACGGTTATGTTCTAATCCAGGGTTAATGGATTGGGGTTTATGTATGCTTTGGCATGTATATATATGTGTTGTAACACTAAAAGGAATATAATGAAAAATCAAGCTGGTCGTCTCGATTTAGGATCCAGGGGAAATCTCTGTGTTTATCTATTTTAAGTTTTATGCTCTCGCTATTGTTTATTTTCTATTTTAAAGATTCGTTCGTAGATAATTTCTGTACAGGGTTACAACCTACATTTGGTATCAGAGAAGTTTCAGCTTCAAGGGGATACCTTTGCTACTAAGGGGTTTTTTGCTTGGGCCTGAGGTAGACCCTGTTTAGTGGGAGATCTGCAAGATCGATTCTTGCGATGAAAGAAGATGCCAAGCGACGGGAAGATAGTGATCGAGAAATTTAATGGTCAGAGTTTTGAGTTGTGGAAGCTCAAGATGGAGGATCTGCTGGTGGATAAAGATTAGTGGATCACGGTAGATCCGGGTACTAAACCAATGGTAATGTCAAATGAAGACTGGAAGAAACTGGATTGAAAGGCAAAGAGAAAAATACGGTTGCGTATCTCAGATTCAGTATTGTTGAATGTATCTGGAGAAGATACGACGAAGACCTTGTGGGACAAGCTAGGGACCTTGTACCAATCTAAATATCTAGTGAATAAATTGTTCCAGCAGAAAAAGTTGTATAACCTGAGGATGAAGGATGGAGACTCGGTGACAGAGCATCTGAACACCTTCAATACTATGGTAAGTTAGCTTTCATATGTTGATATTAAAATCTCAGATGAAGATACGTGCATCAGTTTCTTGTGTTCTCTACCAGACTCGTGGGACAGTTTGGTTATTGCAATAGGTAGCAATACAACTACCTTGAATTTTGATGATATTGTTTCGGCCTTGCTGTCGGAGGAAATGAGATAGAGAAATATGGAGGGTCAGAATGGAGATGCCTTATTTTTATGAGGAAGGTCCCAAAATAGAAACAAGAATAAGGTTTCGAGTGGGAGATCTAAATCTAGAATGATATCTAAATCTCCTGGAAAGTTTTTAAAGGTGTGATGGAAATGCGGAAAGGAAGGGAACTACAAAAAGGACTGTAGATCTAAGGCTCCTGAGAAGGGAAAGGGATGTGATGATGCTCCTTCTGCAGAGGCAAAAACCACCTCAGATGAAGGTGGGGATGTGTATTTGGCTTCTTCTTCAAATACACATGTAGATCATGAGTCATGGTTGATTGACTCAAGTGCATCTTTTCACTTCACTCCCCATAGGGAGTGGTTATGCGAGTATGAGAAATATGATGGTGGTGATGTCTTCCTACGGGATGATAGGAAGGCCAGAATATTTGGACGTGGAAAAGTCAAGCTGAAGCTACAAGGTGGAAGGATTATAACACTTCCTGGTGTTCTGCACATTCCTGCATTGGCCAGAAATCTGATTTCTGTAAGCAAGATGGATGATGCAGGTGTAAAAGCATTGTTCGAGAAAGATACCTGTAAGTTGGTTCGGGGAGCACTGGTATTAATGCAGGGAGTTCAGATTGGAACTCTGTACAAGCTTAAGGGAAACACTATTATTGCTGGGTGCAACAGTTCTGTGGTTCCCGAAAGTGGAGTGGAAAGCCTAGCGGTCTCTGGAGAAAAGACCATGCTATGGCATCAAAAGCTTGGACATATTGGAGAGAAGGGCCTTCGGATACTGCATGGAAATGGTATGGTAGAAGGTATGTCTAATAGCTCTCTGTATTTTGATTTCTGTGAACATTTGGTATATGGGAAGCAGAATCGGGTGAGTTTTCCTTCTGGTGCTAAGAGGGCGAACAAGATATTAGAGCTTGTGCACAGTGATGTGTTTAGACCTATGTCAGTTCCATCAATGGGTAAGTCTGTGTACTATGTTTCATTCATAGATGACTTCTCAAGGAATACATGGATATATTTTTTGAGGAAGAAATTTGCAGTCTTTGACAGATTTAAAGAATTTAAGGCTCTAGTGGAAAACCAGATAGAGAAGAAGATAAAAGTGTTGACGACAGATAATGGTGGGGAGTTCTGCAAGAAGGAATTTGAAGATTTCTATAATAAGTGTGGTATAGCACGACAGAAGACTACTCCATACACCCCTCAGCAAAATGGAGTTGCAGAAAGAATGAAAAAAATGCTAATGGAAAAGGCAAGAAGCATGCTCAGTGGTACCGGGTTAGGACAATAATTCTGGGCAGAGGCAGTGGAGACTGCATGTTACTTGGTTAACAGATCACCTTCATCAGCGTTGGAGGATAAGACTCCACATGAGGTATGGACTGGTAAGAAACCCTCTCTTTCACATCTGAGGGTATTTGTATGTGATGCATATGTACATGTTCCAAAGGAGAAAAGGACCAAGTTGGATAATAAATCTGAAAGGTGCATCTTTATTGGGTATAAGGATGGTTTAAAGGGTTACAAGCTTTGGAACCCAGAAACAAGGAAGGTTGTGTACAGCCGAGATGTGGTGTTTAGAGAAGTGAAAGATGTTGTTAAACATGAAGTCATACCAAAGGAACCTGAGAAGATAGAGTTTGAGCTAAAGGAGGATGAATCAGACTCTACAACAGAAGAAGACTCAGAAGATGAAGAGCCACAAACTCCAGCTTTGAGAAGATCAGTTCGGGAAAGAAGGCAACCATAAAGGTATAGTCCATCTGCTTTCTGTTCAGGTTTTGCCTTAACTATAACTGATGATGAACCCAGAACTGTCAGGGAGGCAGTAGATTCAGAGGATGGAAAACTCGGGAAGGAGGCCATGGTTGATGAAATGGCATCCTTGCACAAAAACGATGCATGGGATCTGGTGGAGTTGCCGGCTGGAAGGAAGCCCATTGGGAGCAAATGGGTTTTTAAGAAGAAGATGAATGTAGAAGGCAAGGTGGAGAAATACAAAGCTCGGTTGGTAGCGAAAGGTTATTCCCAGGTGCCGGGAATTGATTTTGGTGATATTTTTTCTCCTGTTGCCAAAGTTACTTTTATTAGATTACTTTTATCTGTTGCTGCTGCATTTGATTTTGAGATAGAACAGATGGATGTGAAGACAACATTTCTTCACGGGGATCTAGAAGAGGAGATCTACATGAAGCAACCCGAAGGCTTTATGGTGAAGGGTAAGAAAGAACTGGTATGCAGGTTGAAGAAGTCTCTGTATGGGTTAAAACAGTCACCAAGGATGTGGTATCAGAAATTTGATACCTATATACGGGGACTTGGCTTCACCAAAAGTAAGGAGGATCACTGTGTTTATTTTAAATTAATTGGTGACCATGTTATTTATTTGGTCTTGTATGTGGATGATATGTTGTTGATTGGAAATGACAAAGAAATTATCCAAGATTTTAAGACCCAACTGTTCTCCAAATTCGACATGAAGGATCTGGGTGCTGCAAACTATATTTTGGGCATGGAAATTAAGAGAGATCATGCAAAGAGGAAGCTCTGGTTAAACCAGAGGAAGTATGTCGAGACTATATTGCAGAGGTTCAATATGCAGGATAGTAAACCGGTGAGTGTTCCTATTCCTGTAGGTGCAAAGCTGTCTGCTGAACAGTTTCCCAAGACACAAGAAGAAGAGGAGGATATGTCCTGAAAGATTGAGGTAAGTGTAGTGGGGTAATGATACAATGAACCTACTGAGACTGACATCAGACACGTGTAGAGTATTGAGCAGGTTTATGTCAAACCCAGGGAAGGAGCGTTGGATAGCAGTGAAGTAGGTTTTCAGATATTTGCGTGGCACTAGTGATTATGGCTTGTGCTACCAGGGAAGACCAGGATTGTAAAGAGTGTTGGACATTCATGGTTTTGTTGATGCAGACTAGGCTGGAGATCTGGACCAAAGAAGATCTAGAAGTGGGTATGTGTTTAGCGTATTTGGAGGTGCGGTCAGTTGGATGAGTAAAATACAGTCTGTAGTGGCTCTTTCAACTACAGAGGTAGAATACATGGCAGCCACTCATGCAAGCAAGGAAGCAGTTTGGTTGTAGAGATTGTGCTCAAGTATGGGGTTGGTGCAGCAAGCTATAAGGATAGACTGTGATAGCCAAAGTGCAATTTTCTTGGCTAAGAACCTTGCTTATCATTCAAAGACAAAGCGCATTGATGTTCAATATCACTTTGTGAGATATATGGTTGAAGCTAAAAGGGTGTTGCTGGTAAAGGTGGAAACTTTGAAGAATGTTGTAGATGCATTGACAAAATTTGTGAGCACTCAGAAGTTCTCTTGGTGTAGAGAAACAATGGGTGTTGCAAAGCTGGGCTAATGACTCAGCTCTCTTATGGCCCCCTGTGGAAAGAAAACAACAAGTGGGAGAATGTTGGGCTTGTGTTATATTATTTCCATGACTAATCATGCGTGGGGGGGTAATAGGGGGGGCGGTAGCCCCCCCTGTCAGGGTCCGAGGCAATGCCCTGGAAATTTTTTTAGGTCCTTATTTTCTGGTGGGCAGACCTGCCCATGGTTTTGTGCATGGGTTTGCACATGGTTTTGTGGCATGATGGTTTTCGGCCCCTGGTATTTTGTAGATCCGGTCAAGGGAACTAAGTTTATGTTCTAATCCAGGGTTAATGGATTGGGGTTTATGTATGCTTCGACATTTATATATATGTGTTGTAACACTAAAAGGAATATAATGAAAAATCAAGTTGGTTGTCCCAATTTGGGATTCAGGGGAAATCTTTGAGTTTATCTATTTTATGTTTTATGCTCTTGCTATTATTTATTTTATGTTTTAAAGATTCGTTCATAGATAATTTCTGTACAGGATTAAAACCTACAAAACCACTACACCCACCTAACCGCATTGTGACCGTTGCCGAGTACCGTTGCGCCACATCACCTCCTCCACGTCACCTTCGCTCCCACCAAATAACCGCTATGCATTCAATTGGTTGGGCTATTGTCCAACAGGCCTGCACCACATCAAACGGTCATCCAATTACACGATAAAACCAAAACTCATGACCGGGAGGCAAGGTTGACCTTGCTATTGTGTTCAAATATTACATGTTTTTTATTTGCAAAGAATTCACAGTGGATACGTGTGAAGCAAATCCCTATCAATCAAATAGATGATTATTAGTACCGTGCAACACTGTTCACAGTTCCCTTTTATTTTATCCCCTCCCCACTCTGATCTGCAACAAGCTCCCTGTCTCCATTCCCTGCTTCTATCAATCCCTTTCTTTCCTGTACATTGAAAACATAGTGAAATTTAATCACAAAATAAAAATGCCACCAAAGCAAGATCAACTGCCATTCAATCCTATGGTCTACCCTCAGGTGAACCTGGATCACCTGGCCTTAGCTGATAGGGATTACAAAATCCACAAGACCGAGTCAGATTTTGACCTATTCGATGTCTACTGCTGGCTCAAGGAAAAATTACTTGATGAGGTGGATGACATTGGCCTTTGGGAGACTAAATTACCATACTATATTTTCCCCAAGACCCATTGTTGCCCAGAATTCATCAGAAAGTGCCATGCCTGTTATGAAATTAATCAGAGAACCATAGTGACCCAAACATGAGAAATTTTGTTTACCATTAATGCCCAATCAATCCAATAGATGATGCAGGCCCCCATTGCTGTAGAAACCATTCCATTCTCTCATGAAGCTTTGGGAGAGTTATATCAGAAACTAGAATTTTCCAGTAGAGCTAAGACTTTAGAGATCTTCATGGCCACTAATGCCCTAATACCCAAAAGAAACCCCCCATATCCTACATCCACTTTCCCTGGTAAGACCCAACAGATTGCCATTATCTTGTCCTATTTACTAGGATACCATACAAACCAATGTATTGATGAAGCTATGATACGTTTTCTGTCTATCGTTTCAGCAGAGTCTAAACCTTCCATCATGTTTGATTTTGCCCAATTCCTTGCTGATGCCATCCATGACCAATTTTTGAAGTTTCATGTAGAGTAGGTGTTCAAATACACCTCTGTTTTGGTTTACATGTTTGTTTATTTTCAGTCCAACAGGTTCCAGTTTGAAATTAAAAAGCTTAATGATGATTCTGAGCCTCAATCTATCATCTTTTGTACCAATTTACTAATGAAAGAGTAGAAAAATTACACATACAGGGATTTTTTGGATTCATTTAATGCAATTATATTATTAATCCAATTTAGAAGAAATTAAAAAAAAGAATTAAACCTATTTAATAATTTATTTATTAATTAATTAAAATATTAAAATATTATATCAATATTATAATTTAAATTATATTAAAATTATAATAAAATTATAATATTAATTATAATATTATGTAATATAATTATTTTAATTAATAATTAAAAAAAACACACCACGTGAGAGAGAGGAGTGGAGTGAGAGTAAGGTGTGATAAAGGAGGAGGAGAGGTGAGTGATGCGAGGGTGAGGTCACAGAGGGATAAGGAGGGCCATGCACCTTATAATAAAATTTTAACCTGCCACATAAGAACCTGTTGAGGCCTCAGAAATCTGTGGCAACAACAAGGGGGATAACCACCCGGTCCGGACCTTAAGACAATTCCTTTTCCATTCGGAATAGTGGCTCCGACTAGATATAATGCGACTAGTTTCCCATAATTGGGTTTTTGTTTGATTGTTGGGTTTCTCTCAAGGGATTTACATGAAGAATTACTAAAAACTAAAACAAATTGATGCTAACATACAAAACTTGAAATTGAAACTAATTTAATCTAACACAGGATAATACTAATTTGATGCAATCTAAAATGATATCTATTCAATCTGTGATATCTTAATCATCACAGATTTAATAGAATTATTACTTTGTAAGATGATTCTTTTGAAAAAATAATTAATCAAAAGAAAATGAGAAACATATCGCATATATTTGATGATTATATATAAAACAGACCAATTCCTATATTTATATCATACAATAGTGCAGCTGATATTTCAGACAAAAAGCAATCGATTTCATATATAATTCATTAAAGCTGGATTCATCACTAATATTCAAAACAGAACTAGCATACATGATAATAGTACCAGATGTGTACCTTCCTATTCATCTGATCAATGATAATAGGCCACATACAACTCTTATATCAGTAAGTCTTTCAAAGAATACATAAGTGCATCAACAGTGATTAACAAAATGATATATAACTGAAATGACCGTGTTCCATTATTTCATCCAGACATCCACAAACTTACTTACAATTAAGTATTCTTTGAAAATGTTCTCAATAAAATTTTGGACCCTTCTCTAAATGCATGAGAATGGTTTAAATACTAGACTAATTACTTACAAAAAATATTATACAAAATATCTTATGAGGTGGTTTCAAACAACCTTCCTCATCTTTAGTATCTATTTGCTAAAAATTTAAATTATATAAAAACAAACAAACTAATAACAATGACGGATGATAAGTTACTGCTAGTTGTGATTTTCTGCTCACAAATGTCGGACATCAGTTGAACTTGTGGAGGTTTGCAAAAATCTTCCTTCATTTGTGCAGAAAATATAACATCCAGTAAAAGCGGCTGTATTCTCTGTATAGAGTTCAAAAAATAGTTCAGTGTCATGATCTGACTGTGTGGTTTGACTAGTAAATTCCAGTATGCCTCCCAATCAGTTTTCTTTAGCTGTAAAAGTGCTTCTTCCCTGAGTTGACTGGTTTCTTTCCAACTTTGTTCTAAATCTTTAATATCAGGAACAGATTTGAGATTTCCTTCTTTGATGAGACCGGAAGTATGTAATATATGGTTAATCATTTTGACCATATTCTTTGATATATCTGCTGCTCTGGCTATGGTCAATTTTTCTTGTTTTAGTCGTGCATCCCAGTCTGTAAAAAGGATATCTTTGAAAATTTCCTTGATCTTTGGGAGATCTGACTTTCTCCCTTCTTCTGAATCTTGCCATTCAATATAATTAGAGATTTTGGTATTAAGTTCATTGAACTCAATTCTTTGATCAATGACTGTGTTTGTTAATTGTTCACTGATTCCTAGGTGTGGAATTATGTTTGACATTTGTACAACAAACATATTTTGTTGTTTTGAGAGTAAGGCACTTAATGCTGATGCTTCTTTTATGAATTCCTCTGTAGTAGGAATTCCTTCATATTTGGTAAGATCTTCTCTCAACTGTTCAATTAGTGAATTTTTGCTAGATAAGTCATTTTCATGACTTATCTTAAGAATTTCCATCTTTTGTTGTACTTTGAGAAGTTGTTGTTCCACTTTCTGATTTAAAATTTTTCTTTCTTCATCTAGCTGCTGTTGTAGTTCCATTATTTTGACATCCTTTTCTTAGATCAAAATAGATACTTCTCCTGCCTTATCAATTGTCGCAGTGGTGTATGCACCAGCGAATTGAGATAGCTGAGTTAAATTTTCAATCGGATTTGGTGGAGTATCTTTCCATACTACTTCCATAATTTCATTCCCTGGGGGTGTTTCAATCCTTCTTCTTTTCCTCTGTTTTCTAACTACAACTTTATGAAGAGGGCTATAGAACACATCTAGTGGGGGAATATCAGTCACCTTGAAGATAATCTCATCAGTCAGATTTGTAGGAATGGTTTCTGTGTCTTGGGAGATTATCTCAGGAGTTTCAATGATTTCTTTTGTTGAAACTATTTGTTCTTGTGGAGTCTGGAATTCTGTATTTTTCTGTGATGATGATTCCTCTAGAGTATTTGCTAATGCATCGCTGAATGAAGTACATATTTTATCTAATTCACTTTTATTTTGTGAATCTGATTGTTCTGCTTTGATTTCTTGAATTGATTTAATCTTATAACTGGTAATCAAAACATCTTGTGGAATCCGTCTGAGTCTCTGTTCTCTGAATTCATTGAATTTCTATATTTCTTTTGGATGCAAGTTCAATTTGACAAAATTTAGGATTTCTTCAAAAGTCGTGGAAGATTTCAAAATATCTTCAAATCTGTCATCAGTGTGTACAATAGGTTTGAGTTTGACTGACAAAGTGAATTTATTTGCAATATTTTCTGGGTCGAACTGCCTGGAGGGTAAAATGGGGAGCTTCAACAGCTCAATATTTTGAGATTCTTTCAATGTGTGATTAAAATTTATGAGTGTAAATGAGCCACATGAAATTGGAAAACTTGGCCATAAAGACTTTTTACTGTCTTTCAAAGATTTAGTGAGTCCATTACCAACAGTTAGGTAAGTGACTTCTCTTGCCATCAACTTATCTGAAACATATAAAGGAAGAATATGGGGGGGAGCTGAGCTTCCAAAAATTCTGATATATGAAAATGATTCTTCAACAATACATCTGCCTATCATTTGAAGGTCTGCAAGGGCTTCCTTAGTGAACCTAGTGCTCACTGTGTCAAACATAAATTGTTGTAACGGTAATACAACACCATACCACAGCCTATGAAAATGTGGTGCATAATTATGTTCCCATATCTCTTTATGACTCAAATGTATCGGGGTAGGGTCTTCAGGGGTCCATTTCCATCCCATAACTAGAAATTTGGTAGAAGAACAGATGGCATCAAAAATATACGCACTCATAAAAATTTGGGGAACAGATTTGGGGGAAGAAGTTCTGGTTTGGCGATATTCATTAATTGCCTTAACTAGATTCTCAGAGAGGATAGTCGCCCAATTCATTATGAGGGAATTAACAGAGGAATCAATTAGAGGAAGACAATTTATGGAGAACTTGGTGTTATCGGGTAAACCATATAATCTGCGTAATATTGTTGTTGCAAAATTATAAGGGTTTGCTAATGACGCGATAGGATACATATCAGTTTTCTCATATTTGAACTTGTTGTCTAATTTCCTCCAACCTTGAATTGACTTGAATGGGTCTTTGTTCTTCTCAAAAAACTTTGCAAGAAACTGACTGTTGTAGGTATCTTGCAGGTCAAGCAGCTTCTACATGATTTTCTGATATTCAGGTCTGAAAGAACCTATAATCTCATCCTTGCAGGTTCTTAACTGTATGTCTAATCATTGATTTTTCAAGCACCCATCTAATCATGTCGGTGTATGGAAGAAGAGTAGCTCTCGCTGCTATCCTATGGAGGAAAGAGCATGCAATATTTTTGAATTGTAAATTTGAAGGTGTTACATCATCGGCAGTCGCCGTGACTTCCACTAATTCTGGCTCTTCGTCTTCAAGTATAGTGTAAATAACTTGCCATTTAGTAGCTCCTCCATCAACAGTGTAGATAGTATCAGAGACTATAGGTTCCATTCATGTTTGTTCGAATTCTGCAACAATCTGTTTGTCGTGCTTCTGAAAAACTTTGCAGATGGACATATCTTGAAAGGAAATCCCTATTAAAGACAGAGTAAATGATCAAATGATGGAAGATCTATTGAAATGATCTATTTTGAAAGAACAAAATCTTGGGAAATAGCTATATCATTAATTAATCATGACGCCTCCATAATTGTTTACATTGGGATGATAAAACATAATTAATACTTTCTGACATGATTTATTTTTGCGTAAAATCCTGTATTCAAACCTGTAAAATCAATCGCATCGCGCTATTTGAACCTGTCTTAATTGATGCGTACTTCCTTTTGTTTATGCGATATGAAATTTCACGATATTGTGAAATCGCAAAATCGCAGTATCGCAGCATTGCAATATCGCAATAAT